>JACDJE010000049.1:725685-813114 GCA_016647715.1 Pavo muticus
TCTCCTCTCCTCTCCTCTCCTCTCCTCTCCTCTCCTCTCCTCTCCTCTCCTCTCCTCTCCTCTCCTCTCCTCTCCTCTCCTCTCCTCTCCTCTCCTCTCCTCTTCTTTTTCCTTTTTCTCTCTGTTCTTTTTTCTTTTCTCTACACCTACTTTTAAATATTTTATGCGTAGAGTGCTTATAATATGTACTGTCACGGCACTTGTCTCTAGAGGTCAGCAATGAGTTCAATAATGAGATGCGAACCAGTGACTCTGTAAAACCCATTTCAGGTTATAAATGGCATGTTTTATTGAATCTAGTGTTAAAGGTTGTTAATATATCAATTGGTAATGGTCAGGGTTAAACAAGCTTCAACATGAGCCCTCTCATGTTATCAAACTGTCAGTAACATATTTTTCCACCTTCTTCTTTACTTTACCATGTTTGTGTATCGCATCCATTTTACCATGGGTATTCTGCGGTTTAAACCCTTCAGGCCTGACCTGAATCTTTTATTAGTTTTGCACTGATATATTTCTGCTAAGCGCAGTGGCATTCCTCCTGACATAGGCTTACTGGTGAGAATTTGGACCATGGGTTTTCAGCAGGAACCTCTGAAATCAAGTCAACATCCAGTTGAAACATCTTGTTAAATCTTACTGCTTTCTTTGCAAACATAACAGCTTACTGATTTAATGAACTTGAAGTAATTATGCAAGACAGAAGAGGATAATTTCTGATGTGGTAACTGTGTTTGCCAGGTAACACTGATCTTTGCATGGTAACCGTGGTACTGCAGAAATAACCTGTGTACATGAATTTGGCCCAAAGGCCTCCAGTTCAGGTGGTTTGAAAAGCGAAAGATTTTCAGCATTGTTAAAATTGCATTTATTTGAAGTCTGTCTACTTAGGGGCATAAAACGCGGGTATGCAGAGTGATAGATTCTATCTAAGGCCTGGATTTGGGTGGATTTTTTTTTCTATAGCTTTCATATTCCCAAATTTACAGTGAACTAAGAAGTGATTTTCTAGTAGTCGCTGGAAATTATCCTACATCCTTCTGGGCCTCCAGTATCAGGAGGCATGTCTGACTACCTCATTTTTAATTTATTTGCTGCTCTTAATTGCATCTTCTTACATGCATCTGAACAACTCCATTTTATTTCCTTGATTTCTTCAACTTTCCGTGGTTCTGCAGAAATGTACCAGCAGTGGGCTCACTGCAGAAAGTGGCACCTTCCTCCCTTTCAGCTTTTGTTTTCTCAGTGGACATAGTGCATCACATTCCATGAACTTAAGGTCTCCTGCAGCGCCCAGCGTATTGCTGATGCCAGGATAAATGTTAAGCACTAGTTAAAGATAGAGTACAATCTAAGTTCCCTTTTTTCTATAAATTAGATCAAATAAGACTGGTGGCAGACAAGTGCAGGGCTATTTAAGTCTGTTTGGGAAACAAATGATTCAAGGAGAGCAGAACTGTTAAAATTGAAGCAAATTTATGCATCCTGGTGACTACATCAACCTTGTGGCTTTGCCTTTTTCCTTAGGGCACAGTAGGGAGTTTTGCAAGCAGCACAAGGAATACGTTGATTTGTAGGGGCAGAGAGCATTATGGATTTTTAATAAATCTTACAGAGATATTCACAGCAATATTTTATGTTTACTAAAGAATCCAGCAACTATGTCCCTGGAGGTTAAGTGACTCCACCAAAAGCAATGCAGATGTGGTTTTCTGTGGTGCTTTGAAAGTGCATTTGATATGAGTGCATGGATGCTCATGCTCAGCTGTATTTGTTTTCCAACATCAAGTTTGTCATAATACCCTTTTATAAAAAATATGGAATTGCCACTGACATTTTCCGGCAATGCTCAGCTTTACTGCACTGAAGGATGTTACAAAAGCAGAAGGAGCATAGATTTTTTTACGTGCTTAGGTGAAACGGAGAAGAATTTCTGAAGAGAGAAAAGACAGCAGCCCCAATACTGCCTTAAGGTTTGTGCAGTCAAAGACTAGCAATTCTGTGGAAGAAAGTAAGAGTTGGGTTTTTTCCAAGCCTAACCTACTCCCACATTGAAACACAATTCAGGGTCCATTCTGAAGGTATTTGAGAGGCTATAACAAAATTTCCCTGAGTCCATCACAGTGGACACGTGGCTATAACCAGTGTCAGTAGAAATAGCCCTCTAATCAGAGAGGACTCGGTTGTTGTTGTGTCGATGTCACTGAAAACACTTTTGGTGAAAAGTCTATTGGAGCTGCCAACAACTGAAAGTGGGGGGAAGCATCACTTAGCAATGAGAGCAAAACAAACACCACATCAAGTGTGTGAAGGTCAAATGTCACAAGTTGTACAGCATAGCACACTACACACGGGAATTGATTTCATTTACAGTATGAAGGAGACAAATGGAGGAAAAGATTGAAAAGGAAGAAGTGTTGGAATTTTTAATGTTTGGTTTTTTTTTATAGAAGCCAGAATTGTACTGTGTTGCTATGGAAGCTTTATGAATGAAAGTATAGTGTACTCTACCAAAAAAAAATAAAGAAATATACTAAACATTTATAGGAAGCTATTATAAGAGATACAATTCTTCCTCTTCAGTCCTGGAAGAATCAGCACGTGTTTTTTTAATTACATGCAAAGTTAATTTGTCAAGCTAAACTCCTCTGAGTGTGTTTGAAATGCCTACTAGCTCTTCAGTTACTTGGAAGTTGCGTCTCAGCCTCAGCAGTGGTAGAGCTCAAGAAAAAAAAATTGGTAAAACAGAAACCAAGCATGCCATAAAGTAATGAGAGCTGTAACTATAGAGGTCTTCTGAAACTAGATACAACAAATTAAAGTTTTATATGAGTCCTATGGGCCCAGTGATCTATTTTTTTTAATCTTCCTCGTTATAAAATGCTCTTTTACCATTTTTTTTCTTAAAAGCCTATTATATGGTATTATTTTGAATTTATGCCATTGCAATGTGTGTAATATTGACCATGTATCCTTTTAGCCCCTCATCAAAACCATGATTCTTGATTTTTATGACTATCCAACCTGCCTTACTCTTTTTCATTTTTGTTTTTAGATGCATCATCCTATTCAGATGAAACCTGCAGATAGTGAAAAGTCCAATGGTATGTGCTTAATTTACTTTTACATAATTGTGGATCTCTTTTCACTAAAGAAAACAAAACATTGTGAGAGTTTTTGCTTTACTCTTTGTGTGGTGAAAATTATATGAGGCTGTTTCCCTACATCTGACAGACCAGGAAAGATGTTGACCTGCTCTCATCTCCCATTTATCTTCAGCTTTAAAGAAGGAAGGAAATGTTCTGAAAAACAATCTCTCCTTGTATCTGCTGTATGTCATAGCCTACCGTGCTACAAACTTCTTTCACTTGTGTTCTGACAGTGAAGTGATCCAAAAGCACCTGATATTGGTGAGCTGGAGATGAAATTTTAATTGTGAAAAGGAAAAAAAAAAGAAACAAAAACCATTCTAATATTAGTATAAGCAGCTGATGGACCTTAAACATTTGCTTAAACCTACTTTTTATAGAATGATGCTGTTCTGAATCTGAACCAAATTTAGGTTTTAAAGATATGCTTAGTTCTGAACTGGGAAACCCACCTTGCATCTCTCTGTATACTCATTCCCTTCAACGATTGTAAAATGAATGCTATAATGACAGTAATAATAGCCATTCAGAATACTAGGTTACTGCCTAAGTGGATGTATATGACATGCAAAATAGACAGCATACTAAATCTATTACACATGCCAGGTTTGTATTCAAGGAAATAAGATAATCGGATGGTAACACAGCCTGACTGTGTGTGATTCTTTAAAAATATATACATGTGTATATTTTGCCCCTTGATTTGTTCCTGTAATTTTCTAAAATATATGTTAAAGATATCATCTGCCTTCTTAGATTGCAAGAGCTTCTTTTTCCCATAAGGCCCACATAATCAGAGCTGGTTCCTCCAACAGGCATCTTTGCACCTCATTAATTAGTAATCAGGGCAGAAGCCGTGCACTTAGAGATCTACATACCTGCAAATGTAAATTATGATTGGGCTCTAAATCTCTCCGCAAGGCTTTTTTAAGGCTTCTTTTGTGCTAATTGTAGTGCATCCCATTTTCAGACTTCTCCAAGGATTACAAAGTTTGGAAAGAAATTAAAACTTCACACGATGCTAGGTGTCCTATATGACAACTTTCAAAACAAAACTGGCCACAAACGTGAGAGATCGGAGCCATCATCTGTATGCAAGGGAGTGATGGTCTCTCTCGAGCTGTCCACAAATAGGTTTAGCAGCAATTAGTTGCTTTCTGTGAATGCTCAGAAAAGAGGCAAAGGCATCTGCGTGAACAGGAGGACCAAACTTTGCAGGCCTTACTCTAGCAAGTGAGATGGTTGCTGTTGGAATCAAAATCTCATTCAGTGGTACTTATTGCACTAACAGTGGGCAAAGTTTTCCTTTAGGGAAAACAGAGCTCCTTATAACCTTTATGGATTCTTCTTTCAAGAAGAGATTTCACCTCAAGTACCTTGGCAAATTAGAAACGTAAGAGCCAGTGGGTCAAAGTAAGCTCCAAAAGAATTACTAGCTCATTCCACATTTTTCTTCCTAAAGAAGATTGAACATATCAGCAAAGCACTGTGGGGAATTGTGCAAGTCCTGTCCTGCTCTGCAGTACTTACAAAGCAGTGTAAATTAGCCCCTTGCTACTGCTGTTAGACTGAGGTTATCTTCATGATACTCCTGTCTGCACTGTGGGAATATTATTAATCTTCAGAGTATTGTCTTGCACCTCTCCCCATCTCTAGCATGAAAATATGAGGGATTGGAATTTTGTTGGTTTTTTTCTTGACCTTCTTCGTATTTTAAGAAAAACACATCAACAAATCAAAGACAATCATCATTGTCGAATTAAATAGCTTTTTAAATTCAGACTCCTGGAGAGCATATATGCTTCTGGTAGGCATTTTCTGGGGGAGGTGAACTCTTCTTTTCTATTGACTGGGGAAACAGACTGAACTAACACCATGATGATGGGAACAGCACAGCTTCTCAAAAGGACAGGGTGTAGGAGTGGGATCCATGGAGGAGGTGAGAGTTTGCAAGCTTGGAGGATTTGGAGGCCTGTTTGGCATATGTTTGTCATATGCTCCAGGCTATCCATCTGAGATATATTATCTGCCAATAGCAAAGTGATAAGCAGTACAAACCTTCAACAAGATTGGTAAGTTCAAAGGGGAAAAGAAAGAAGGTATGCCAAGATATCTTGGTTTTCATGATCCATAGTGCTCGAGCATTTTAGGAATGCTTGAAACACTTTGATTTCTGCATAATGGGGGATCCCCCTACATTTTATAGGTAAAGTAGTGTTTTTCATGTTTCAAAAAGGTTAAATGAATTATTTTGTCCAAATAACTTTGAGAAAGATATGTGAGAGAGGTTGAACACTTGTTGCAATTCTTCTGAGATCACACACATTTCTGGAAGACTAGATAGCTACGTTCAATTTCCACAGACAAGAAGGAGGGGCCCATCGTTCAGCTTACAGAGGTTTTCAAAGAAAAGAATTTTCTGGGTGATAAGATGCCTCCTGCACATCCTGAATCTCTTGCAAAAAGATTGTAATGATCATCCAAGGCCAGGAGTGCTAAGAGGAAATGCTCCCTCATTCCTCGTCACTGTTCCTGTTTTTATTAGATCAATTTATTAACCCACACCTTAGCACAGAAGGCCAAGTTTACCATATGGAAGCAGGGAGAGGAATTTAGAACAGGCATCTTCTGCATGTTTGACTAAGTGCCTGGGTTCTTTTGCAGTATTAGGACTTTATTAGCAACCTGAAGATGTATTTTCTTCTGGGTAGGATTTAGGTGGCTGGTGGATCCATGCAGTCATCCCCGTTCCTTCCCTGCATTCAGGAATGAAGGTGGAGAATGGTAACTCATGTATCTGAGTCATTTCTGCTCATGCAGATGAAGCAAAGCTTAATTGTTTCACTGAGCTTTTAGCAGGTGGAGTTGATGGAGAAAGATCTTGCCTTTAGATCTAATTAGTTTGTTTACCCTGGAGGATTCTGAAAAGACTTTCCTTGTTGAGAAATGTAACATCCCTGAAGGATTTTCAGATGATTACATTTGTAGCGTGTCCTGTACTTGTCACCCATTACATCTAGTCTGACCACCCTTATATCGCTTGACCCATCTACAAACTTTCAGTTAAGGAATACCTACCAGAAAAACATGGCTTCAAGATTTCAAAGACTCCACTATTGATAGATTCGTCTTAGCTGTTAATCATTCACAATACTTGGCTGCTTAAGGATATTTTTTATTTTTCGAAAAGGAAAGAATATCTGCACTTTAATGCCGAAAAACAAATACACACGTGCTTGGCTTTTAGATGTCAGTGGCCATTAACATGCTACTAGTTAGCAAATGCTTAAATGTTTCCTGGATCAGCATTTGAATACCATTAATACTATTGGGCGCATATCCTGAGGACAGAATAGTCTCAAATGGATCAGCGCTTCAACACTTGAGGGAAAATTACAAAATTTATCATTAAAAAAAAAAGGAAGAAAGAAAGGAAAGAAAGGCAGAGAGTTAGTTGTGTGATCGTATCATTTATTTTTATTTATTTTATTAGTGAAAACTTGAAGAAATAATTTTGAAATTCTACATGGCACGACTTTGCCAATTTGGAGGGAGTAATTAAATGCCATATGTTAGCACTAACACATAGAAAAGTTGATAATTAATGCAGGCAGCTCCAGATCCAGGTGTGACTTTGACAGATTGTGCACAAGGGTTTTTCACAGGTTTACAAGTAGGGATAAAAAGTCTGTTTTTCCTTCTTCCCTTCTGGATGAAAAAAATACATATATAACCATTTGCACATAATTAACTATTTCATGATTTGCTCAAAAGAGAGGCAACTTCTGGATGGAAAACATGCTCTTTAACTGACTGAAGCCCTCACAATGTGTAATAAGGGGATTGTAGAATCATAGAATAGAGTTATATAATGCCTTGGGTTGGAAGGGACATTTAAGATCATCTAGTTCTAACCCTCTGTCAGGGACAGGTATATCACCCACTGTATGAGGTATACAACTGATTTTTCAGGACAATATTTTTGGTGTTTAAGGCAGAAGAAAAGTTTTCAGAGTCTTAGGAGAGATTTCCTATTATTATTACAGGATTTAATTCTTTTGTACCAGGCAGGAAATAATCCCTGTTCCTTTATTCTCCTGAGTTAGCACAAGTGATCTAATATAAGCTGCAAACTGTGAAATCATAGAATCATAGAATCCTTAGTTGGAAGAGATCTTTAAAGGTCACCTGGTCCAGCTTCTCTGCAGTGAACAGGGACATGCAGAGCTAAATCAGGTTGCCCAGGGCCTGATCCAGCCTCATCTTGAAAGTCTCCAGGGACGGGAAATCAACCTCATCTCTAGGCAGCCTGTTCCAGTGCCTCACCACCCTCACTGTAGAAGACTTTTTCCTTATATCCAACTTAAATCTACCCTCTTTTAGCCTGAAGCCATTTCCTCTTGTTCTGTCACCACAGACCCTGCTAAAGAGTCTGTTCCTTTGTTTCCTGTAGCTCCCCTTTAGATATTGAAAGTCTGCTACCAGGTCACCTTGCAGCCTTCTCTTCTACAGGCTGAACAGCCCCAGCTCTTTTAGCCTGTCCACATAGGAGAGGTGTTCCATCCTTTGGATCATTTTTGTGGCCCTCATCTGGACACACTCCAATAAGTCCATGTCTCTCCTGTACTGAGGACTCCCCATCTGGATGCAGTATTCCAGGTACAGCACAGAGCAGAGGGGCAGGATCACCTCCCTCACCTTGCTGGCCACACTTCTTTTGACGCAGCCCAACATACAGTTGGCTTTCTGGGCTGCAAGGGAACATTGCTGGCTCATGTCCAGCTTCCCATCCACCATTACCCCTAGGTCTTTTTCAGCAGGGCTGTGCCCAATCCTTTCATCCCTTAGTTTGTATTGGTAGTGAGGGTTGCCTCAGCCCAGGTGCAAGATCTCACATTTGGATTTGTTGAACTTTATGGGGTTCACCTGGGCCCACTGTTCAAGCCTGTGTAGGTCTCTCTGAATGGCATTCCATCCTTCTGGTGTGTTGAGTGCTCCCCACAGCTCGTGTCATCAGCAAACTTTCTGAGGGTGCACTCGACCCCACTGTCAATGTCACTGATGAAGATATTGAAGAATATCAGTCCCAGCCCTGACCCCTGTGGGACATCACTCGTCACTGATCTCCATCCAGACATTGAGCTGTTGACTGTTGAAATGAGGAGTGGTGTGCTCATGCAAAATGCTCATTAATGGAGCAAATTGAGTAAAGCTGCCATTATTCTGCAAGTCAAATGTAGTGCTGTCAGAAGACAGGAGGCTCTGGTTTGAAAGTAGCCCCATGAGCAGAAGCAGACTTTATTTCTGCCAGGTTCTGATGGCTGCCATAGCTCTCTTCAAGCATATTAACAGGATACCTTTGCTAGTCACCACAGAGCTAGTCTTAATGGAGTTAAGAAAGCAACTCGTCTAGATTTAAAATAGATTTCTGCATTTATCACACAGTATTCCTTCATTCAGAATCTCACCTCAAAGCCTGCAGAAGAATCCCAGCCCAGATACAGCAGTGCTTATGTCACACTAGCTGCTCAGGTAGCATAGCTGACCTGCATTTATTGTGTGTCTGGATGGATCAGAGGTGAATCCCATAATTATTTGCTCAGAATGCTCTGCAGTTTCACACCTTTGTGTAACAGGAACTTCAGGCCTTGTTCACTGTCACCTTCTTATTGTTTCTGCTCCATCAATGCGGAGCACTCAGCCATCTCATCCTACTCACTGCTTATGGCCAGTGGGATCTACTTCACATCACCAGAGAGGTGTGAAACAGCTTGAAGGCACAAACAGACCTCTGAGAAGAGTAAAAAAATGGTGATATCAAATACTTGCAAAAAAATTTTGCATTTATTTTCAAGATTTTGAATTATTGAAATCATTCATTGCATGGGAGTATTCCTTCCTTCCCTGAGGCCAGAGCTGAGGATGTGTATGTTAGGGTCAGAGTCAGCTGAAAGGTTACAGCCCCATCTGTTGTCTGTGGCAGGGGGTAGGCTCCCATGAAACAAGTCATCCTGCCTTGCTGTGAGAGAAGACTTTGGGAGAGCTGATCTCTTGACACTGGTATCAATAGATCACATTTTAGCTGAGACTAGGACTGGAAACTTTAATTTTAGGTGAGTAAAGATAGGGGAAATAGCTTCAGAAACTGCTGTCTCTTCTCCAGCCGGCAGTGGGTAGCACATTTCTAATCTCCATGCTTTGCTGGGTTCCATGACTTGATGTTGAGCTAATTGTACGGTCTATGGGTGCAACACAGTGTGCACAGGCAAGGCAACATGCTCAGAATACATTCAACCCATTTTCCTTACGATCCTTTTTCTGTTTTATTCTCACACCACACCTGCAAGGCAGGGAAGTATTCCTTTTAGGAAGAAAGGAGAGAAGTGGCTGACCAAGGATGCAGAAACAAATCCTGACAGCCAGTCATGTGCAGGTAAAAAAGCATTCCTTTCTCCATGTGAGAATATATAGTTTAAAACTATGTCAGCCTAATAGTATCAGATGTTCTATGAGGTGGAGTGAAAACATGTCATTTTGATGCTGACGGTTTTCCCTTTAAATGTTTTTTTATGCTGGGCCCCTGGACAAAACAGAATAGCAATTTTCTTAAGCTTCAGTGCTGATCAGCGCTGACTAATAGCACCAAATGCAGGGCACGTTATCATATCAATATGTTTTCTGTACTCTGAGCATTCTTTCTGAAATCTGCATTTTTGAGATGTACAGTACACGGGAGCTGGATGTTTAATTTACTGTAAAATCACCCTGAAGCTGAAAACCTGCAAATTGTCTTAGTTCAACGGTGTACTTATGGGTTTACTAGTGATACTGAAAGAGGCTGGTGGGGAGTTAGTTGTCTGTTACTCTTTGGAAAATTAAAACAAAGCCTTCCCATTTGCTTTGGAGGGGGAGAAAGACGAGGAGCTCCTTGGCACCCTGACAGCTTCTACTTGCTTGTAGGCAGGGAGAAAAATCTCTCCTTAATTTGGAGTCTCTGTGAATTTCTTTAATTTGATTCTTTGTCCTTGCACCCAAGCAGGACCCTCAGCTCCTTACTTTGTGACCACATTGCAGACATTTGTCCAGCTCTGCCAGAATATACTTTTAAGAGAACACTGGGATCCAGTCACCCTTTGAGTAGACCCGCATTGGACTTCAAGTCTAAAATCAACTCAAATTTTAACTGTGTGGGTACTAGAAGACACACAGGCAGAAGTTAAGAGATCCAAAAGGCAGAACAGAAGGCAGTGCTTGTGCCTGGACTTCCCCAAACCTGACCTCAGTTGGTGGTATGAGAAATCCTTACAGTTCAATTCAGGCTGTCCAGGCTGTCTAGGGACCTTTCTTAAAGAGATTACTCAAGTGAATATAGGAATTTTAAGCAGCCAACTTATAAGCATCCTCTCACTAGCAAAGTACCGAGACTCTCCCTATGGCTGCAAGCAAACCAATTCAGTTCCACCATGCTCAACGTAATTATCTGCACTACCAATAGTAATTATGTATTATGAATCAGGTGTAAAGTTTCACTGAAAGACATACATATATATGGATCCCAACCTGCATGTCTTATTTGCAGCCCCCATGATTCAGCTGCTTGTCTGTGCGTACCTGGTTCATCCTGTGCATTCATCATTTGCCCTTCCTGAAAGGTTAACCTAGCAGTGGAACACCAAAGTAAAGTGTGAATGAAAATGCTGAGACTTCAGGAATCTGCTGAGAAAAAAACTTCTCCTGGGTACTGAACTCACACCAATTTTCTTGCAAGCTTCTTGAGTGAGAGGCTGAGATTGTAGGGACTGGTCTTTTGGATTCTGAAAAATGCACGGTCTCAATGCTTGCTTGTATAAAAGCTACAAATACTTTTTTAAATTCAGCAATTCTAAGGAGAAATTACTTCAAATACCTCTCTTGTGATCAATAAACATGAACCTCTTCTTTTTATTGTTGAAATTATTAAATGCACTTACAGTGTTGAAGTATAACACGAATAAAATCCTATGAAAATAGATGCAGTTTCTTCTTCCTCAGCTGCAATTTCTTCCATTTGACAAAGTCATACTAATACAAGGAGAGCAGGTTGGGGAGCAAGGGAAGATTCATTATATTTTTTTTGTAGGCCCAGAAATGAAAATACTTCGTTACAAAAATAATTTGCACAATAATAGAAATAAGTAAGTGCACTGCAGACTCTCTGGAGTAAAGCTTTCCTTCTTTCTTTGCATCCCTGCAAACTCTGACAGTCTGTTCATTAACAGTGAATTGGATTTACATGCCATTTCAAGAGAAGAAGAAAGCACTGGTGTATATGCTGTATAATAAGCACTTAGATTTGGGGTTTAATATAGATGGGATGGTGTGTTAACATTTTAAGTCTTTCCAGGGTGCATTAAGTTTTGATGACCTATTTCATTTTTGACAAGAGTCTGCATCTTTAGACCTGTAAATTTGGGTTTGATTAATAGGACCGGCGAGTCCTGCCACTGCAGTTTAGCTTGTGCTGGTTTGGGTGACAGTACAGACAGAAAATATTCTACCAATAATTCAGGTAAAGCACCTTTTTCATGTGTTTTTTTCTTGCAAACTCAGCATCGTTACAGACCAAGGGGTTTGCTTCTTGGAAAGCACTGCGCGTCCCCCTTGATGAAGTGCTGTCCTAGAATAAGGCTTGTGTCCCCTTGGAGGGGAGAGGACTGTGTCACTCTGAAGAAAGCAGGAAAATTTAATGCATTCCTTTTCCAGAGCAGTGGTTACACGTCTGCCTTTCGAGTGCCACGCATTAAGTTGGATGAAATTGAAAGCAAAGATAGGAGCCTCTCTCTCAAAACATTTCTCAGGAATATTTTTCATTAGCTTGTATCATTACGTGCACAATCCCCTCTTTACCCTCACCCCTGTCATGATTTCTTTCATACATGGGGGAGGTGAGGGAATTTATCTGAATTAAAATCTATGCAAAGATATTTTTACTCTTTCTAACAGAGGATGCTTTTCTCTTAGAAGCAGTGATGAGGAGACATATGCAGAATGACTAAGGCAGCCAATTAATCTGTTATATAAACAGCAACCACCACTAAAAAACAGCAGAGAGATAAAGAAAAATGAGAGATTTTGGGTGGGGGTGGGAGGGGGGGAAGGGAGGTTGTAAGTATAAAGTGTTTGCCTTAGGACTTGTCTTCAGTTACAGAGCCAGACTCACATGACTGGAGCTCGGTTTGATGTGGTAATGAAGCATTGATCACAGGAAAAAGATGAAATGGCCTTTGCTCATTCATTATTTTTATCTTCTAGCTGTGGAAGACAGAAAATTGTTCATAGGAATGGTTTCGAAGAAGTGTAATGAGAATGATATCAGGGTGATGTTTTCTCCGTTCGGCCAGATAGAAGAATGCCGAATCCTTAGGGGACCTGATGGGCTGAGCAGAGGTGAGTGTGCAGTCTGTAAAGTCTCTTTCCTTAAGTGCTAATTGGGAGCTCTGTGTTGCAGTCAGGGTAGGCACAGCCGCTGTCTGCAGCTAGAGGTTACGCCATAATACGTCCCACGTGATGAAGGTATCCGCATGAACTTTTCACAGCGACTGAAATTATCACCTTTTATTTCCAGTGTCAGAAAGGTCTTGGTGCCAGCATATTAACTTGTGTTATCGCACTGTTTGTCAGCTGGAAAGGTTCCTTTGCACCCTGAGAAAACACCCTCCGTTTTCTGCTCTCACAAAATCAAAGATCCTTCCCTGACCCCATTTCTGCTTTGTACCATAAGGCCAAAAAAAAAAAAAGAAGGACTGTAAATGACTGGTTGAAGACATATAGGGTCATGGGAACTGGCCCGCGCTGTAGCACTATCTCCTCAATTCCTGTGTTTTTTATAACACAATGCAAAACATAGGTCTGCTGAAACTCAGAAACAAAGAGGTTAGCTTGAACCTGAGAGCTTTGCCTAGACAGAAGTTTGTTAAAGGAGCTTGTAAAGCTTATGCCTCTATCACAAAGCAAAAACCAGAGGAGAGGTGTTACACAGCACCACCGAGAGTGGTCAAGCAGCTGATCTGAACCTTGGAAATGGAGTGCAGCACAGGCTTCAATAGCTGGTGACCCCTTCTGAGTGCAGAAGTGCCTTTTGGAAAGGCTCTCTGGAAACATATTGAAAAGAAAAATAAATGTATATTGATGTTGCCGACTGCGTATTAAATCTATGGTATGTGGACCTGAAATTATTCTCAGGCTGTGAACCTTTCCTCAAACTCAGCACCGTGTGGTACAGAATGGAATAGGGCATAGACCCATCTTCAGCGGGGAAAGCAGCTGTGGCATGAGCTGCTGTCATGTAATGGCACAGGGAGTCAAGTAATTTCAAGCACAGAGCTGTGAGGAACATCACCACTTCTGTTTCTGTAGAAATAAATAAAAGAAACGTAGAAAGCACAGTTTATGCATTTTATTACATTTTCAAAAGTCACAGAAAAAAATAATTGGATCAATCTTGCATGGAAATGTAGATATATATGTATGTTTTTTTCCTTCTGGATTTGCTTGTTTCCTGCAGGCTCTAGAATCCTCAGTATTTCATGCAACAATTTGTCCCTAGATTTGAAAAGCAGAGGGTTTTGTGTGCAGCCCAGCTTGTTTAAAAAGCCTACACATTTCAGCAGAGGAAGCTGCATGGATTACCGTATATTTCACAGCACTGCATGAAAACATACAACATTTCTGAAGGGCTTGTTGAAAAGATATTCTGACAATAAATAGGTAGCCTCAAGAAAATTCTGTATTTGCATTTGTACATGATTGGACTGCAATCCCAAAACTTTTGGGGCTGGCATACAGCAGTCCCTTCAGGCAAGAGTAGCATCAGGATCATGGCTTTTGCCTTGGGGAAGACCAGGATAAAGGTCTGAGGTTGGTTCCTGTGGCTCAGTAGTAAATGTTAACGGATGGAGTTGAGCACTGTCATTATCTACTAGACCCCACACTGAGGAAAAACAAATAGTTCTGATTTTTAGTTATTTCACTTTGTAACTAGCACAGAGAAAGGATGATGAAAGGCACAACTGGGAAAGGTGCTAAGTAAGTGCTAAAATAACAAGATCTGGGCATGAGGTGTCTTGAGTCCCAAAAGAATTAATTGACTCTTTGGAATCACCCACCAAAGAAATGGATCTCACCTGGGATCTTTAGAAAGTCCACTGCATAATTTTTTTATTCAATAGGCATTGGATATACTACGAGCATAGGAAAGATAATTACGAAATTGAACAGTGTAAGTAAGGGTGGTAGAGTAGTTTTATTCTAGCGTAAATAGCAGTATCACAATAATCAGAGGCTGAGATTTTAAGCCATGTCACCAGTGTACCAGGGAGAGCAGTGTTGTCTGCCAGCCAGCATTGCCATAGAGTTAATGTGCTGCTCTCTCCTGCTGGAGGGTGAAGATCTTAGTGCAGGTAGGTCACATACCAGTAGTCTCAGCAATGCTGTATCCTCCCTGCCACTCAGATTTATTTCGGTCACCATCACGATTGATATTCTGTCATGCCCTCATACATCATGGCTTGTTAAACTCGAATTGCTTTCTACACACTCATGTTCACACTTGAAAATGAGTTCAGCTGTGCCAACCAGGTTTTCAGGCAGATGTTTATCAGCTTCACAAAACCGCCATGCCATGAGAGAAGGCAAAGTGTTGGTATTGCAAAGCTGAAATGAAAAGTGCTAAGGGAGATCTGCAGTGGAGGGAGCTTGGCTGAAAAAGCACAGGGTGAAAAGCTGCTTCACTAAAGCAAGAAGGAGAATTATACAGTTAAATCTTAGTAATGAGTTCTGATATTTAACGAGTTTTAATTCATGTTACCATTTTCAAGATGTTAGTTCCCTCTGCCACAAACAGTGTTTGTTCTCTCAGCACCACTCCGGACGTGTTTCCCTCCCAGACACAGGGGGGTGAATGAGAAATAGTCACTGTCTAAGGAAAACACTGTCCTTATGATGCCAGAGCCTTCGGGAACTCACAGTGCTCACAGCAGCAAGATGGAAATATGGTCCAATAAACTCTGTTTGGCATCTCTTTTCAGTTGCATAACGAATGTACATCATGGTATCCTGGAAGAAAAGAGCTTGAAGAGTATACTCACTGGTATCTGTGCCAACTTTTGAGCTTTGTTGAAGGATTCAGGCAAATAATCTTGATTACCAGCAGACATTTGCAAGGAATAGCTTGAGGTTACAATGATCAATAGAACAATTTTGGTTTGTGCTGCTAATTGTTGTTGTTGTCGTCTTTTTTTTCACCATAAAGAGTAAAAAACTTTCAGTTGACTTTTTGGTCATGTCTGCACTACAACAGCAACCATACCACTAGCATGATAGAACTCTGCAGTAAACCCATAGGTGGGATGTAGGATCTTAGGGTACCACGTGGTTCCAGTAGCAAGAAGAAATCCCTTCCTGCAGCAGCAAGGTGAAATGTAACACTCATGATGAGTGCAATATAAGTGCTGAGATAAAGTGAGGGATTGAACTGTTCTTCTGTTGTAGATTATAGCTAAGAGCTGACAGAACTTTAATAAAGTCACACCCATTGCTGTCACTACTGATAATGGACCATCAGCATTTTGTCTCCAAATTCCTATTGTCAACTATTTGAAACTCATCTGTAAAATGAGAGTAAAATAATGATACAAAGCTCCAGTCGTGGAGCAGTGTTTTTTAAAGAAACTGAGTTGTTTTCCCTAAGTCATCTTTTTTTTCCCCCAATGTCTGTGGTTTTTTTTTTGCCCCTCCATCTAAGAAATAATCATTTGTAACTTCTTATATTCTGACCAGCTACAAGAAATAGACAGCAACCAAGAGGCACTTCCTTCCAAAGACTGTAAGATAGTTCCTGTGGAATTAGTTGAATGGCAAGGAGTAATTCCTAGCTGTGAAAAGTATTAAAAATAAAAATAAAAATTAAAAAAAGCCCTGTTGGCTGTAGAGATAAAGAAGTCGGGGACTGAACAGCCATGCAGGCTGGCCTTCGCTTTAGCAGGGTTCACGGGACTATCTAAAGAAGCTTGCAGCTGCCTGTGCTATATTCATTATTCAAAAAGAAGGATTCAGCCTGCAGGGTTGTTTAATCCAGCACTTTTTCTGAAGAGCTAAGTATGCTTTACAAAAATTCATGATTGTGATATCATGTGCTAAGCTTCATTATCATGAAAAAGCAGGAGTGAACTGCCTCAGATGATTAAGATTTTAAATCACTTATTGTAAACGGCTTAAGGAAACTTTCAGACCTCCTGACTTCGAGCACATGGCTACGTGACTGCAGATGCCAACACAGACAGCATTCAGTGATAGCTGGACTGTGCAAAAATAGCCAGAAATACCTCAGGTTGATTTGTAGCTGTGCTACTGGTGTGCAATATGACCATAGGTTGATTTCTCATCATCTATTTTTCTGTTCCTTAAAATAAGGATAGCAGTACTCCTCAAGCTTTATAGTTTTTTATATATTTTTTTTTTAGATAAGTGGATCAATATCTCTGTATCACTCTAGGAATTATTACCATCCATAATGATGATAAAAAAAAGAAAATCCTCTGATCTTCATCACAGGAGCACTGCACAGCAAATTATTCGGTTGTATTGCTAAGTGCAGATTTATATAACAGATAGCAGAAACAAGTCAACTGGGTTAATAGTGTGCTCTGGAGAAAACCTGCTAATAACGTGTGCAGAGAATTGGATATACCACGAACACTGTGGAAAAGCCCCAAACATACATCCCTACACCTCCCAGGTTCCTAATTGTATGATTTTTTAACAAAATATCACCAGGCACACAGGACAAGTAAATGTTTCTGGACACATCGATTGCAGGGAATTGCTTTTCTTAGTCTGCTTTGAGAGCAGGATGACATGGAGAATTATACCATGGTCAGGCAATTTATTGTCACAAAAATCCGTTTATAACTTTCAGATTTAGGGATTTACTTAATGAATGAATAAAAGAAAATTGGTGTTTGCATCATAACTAGCTGCAGTGAAGGACAGATGAGGAAGTTTCATGCCTGTTTGTTTTTCCTTATGGGTATTTACTGCTGCTTTCTGAGCTGAAGTAAAGTGAAGTGCCACCATGGGAGCAGCCTGGGCTAGGGGGAACCTTTTGACTTCTGTATCAGTAAGTGATGGGAAAACAGCACTGTGGAAGTGCTGCATTTTTTACTTCTCTATATTTTACTTCCTTACTAAATAAGGCACCTCCATGCCTTATTTATTTTGCTGTAATGTGGTAACGTTTTTCTTTTTCCACTCATTATATCACATTTCATTTTGTTCCTCCAGTGAAACTTTTCCAAAGCTGGGAGGGAGCAAACACATCCAGCTGACCAGTGTCTGCTGGCCTGTGGCCAGTAACCCTCAGTCTCAGATTTCCATTATTGCATCTTGTCAGCAATCCTTCCCCAGATTGAGGTCTGAAATGAAATAATTCCAGTGATTTTATTTTTTTTTTATTCTGGCAGGAGGGACATTGAGACTGTTAGAGAACGTGGCCTTTGGTACTCGTTTAACTCTGGGTTTCTGTTAATTCCATTCACTGAAGTCTGCTCTTTTCAGAGCAGTTAATTGACTGTCCAATTAGAAAAACTTGGAGGAAACCATGAACTTATCTAGAATCTGTCATCTGGTTGACGGTCAAGAAAAGTCAGTAAAGCTAAAGGGATCAGGCATATTTACAGGATGTGCCTGTTGGTGTTATGTTCCTGATATGCATAAACTAAAGAGCTTTATTGTGACTTCTTCAAAATACTTTACATTGGGCTGAGTTGTTGCACTTTTCTCAGACCTGCCACTGTGTATATTCAGCAGTCATTAACAACGCAGTGTCTCTATAGTAAACTGTCTGAGGATTTCATTGGTAGCTGAAACGTATATAAGCCGCAGAGATTTTCGTGTGATCTGTCCTTCCTACAGGCTGTGCTATAGTATCAGTGTAGAAAAGGGAAAGTCTACTTTGCAATCTCAGCTAGAAATATTTTAGCCCAACTAGAACTTATTTTTGTCACGCTTAATTTCCATAGCCTTTTACTTGAGCCTTATCTTTTCTTGAAATAGCGACTTCCAATGCAGAGGATCCCAAATGCTTCTTGCAGGAGTATTTTGGCAGCTTTTCACTATTGTTTCTTTGCAGAAAGTGAAGAAAAATCTCATTTATGGTTAACTGAGAAGTTGTAGCAAAACCATTACACCACCAGCTGTGCAGCCTCCATGCATCAGGCTGCAGTTGCTTCAATGGCTTTGAAAATCTCCTGAGCCTTCTTCTGTGTCAGAGGGGTCACTGTATATATATATTTTTTTCTTTTTTTTTAATTGATTGTTACTGACTTTCTTTCATCTCCAGAGTTCTAACGCCATGGTTTTTAAACCTCCATTTTTAACTCTTGGCCTGATTCCAAATTGCTTTAAAAACTCTGGTAGACGCTGGTAGCTTTATCTGGGAGCTTTCTTGTGCAGGTATGAAATCAGACCCCTTACCTTAAGGCCTACATCCTTTAAAATGTTCTACTTCACTGACAGCTCTCTAGTATTGATGTTATGTTACTATGTGCATGAACGGGCGAACATTTCAAAACAGTCTATGAAAGCCCAAGATGAGAAGAACAAAGTGAAGCAGGAGTTAAAATGGGGCAGTGCTGAGCATTGTAAAGTATTTCTGATAATTCAGTTGCTCAGGCATCAAGCCCTTGTTAATGGTGTGCCATGGTTCAAGAAGGAAGCTTTTCTAATTTTGCAGCCTTTTCAAAATTCTCTTTAGCTCTAGGGGCAAAAGAAGACCAACCCAGTGTGTCTGGATGTTGCTTTAGCTGAGGTGGCAGATGCAGTAATGCACTCCAAGATTTGCTCTGTGATGGAGCTGGGTGCCTCCCCCCGATTCTGCCTGAAAGGAGGAAATTACTTGAAGAAACCTGTCCCTAGTCAACCACTTATCTGTTGTACAGGGCGAGAATGCAGCCTTGGAGATACAACTAAAGCTCCTAGCCCTCCTTTCTCCATCCGTTTTGCTTCTGTTAGTGATCCCTGACATTTTGAAACCAGAGGTCATAAATAATTGGAATGTGACTTTTAGGTTGGCCGTATTTACAGAGGGATCTTTTTCACAAAACAAAAGTAATTTCAAAGCGTTAGCTACAGATATATCCCCTCTCTGCGTTTTTGCTCTCAGTCTGAGCTCCATAGCTCCAGAAGGAAGGCAGAAATTGAAGTATCATGACTTGGTATGGTAGAACAGAAATAGTTTGCTTGTAGCCATTGATGCAGAAGAGCTTGGCCTATGGCATTACAATTAATGCAGTGTTTCAGGTGTTGAGGTAAGAGGCCGTGGAAATCTTTCTTGTTTCCTTGCACCGCGAGGCATGAAATCTGATTAGACTTGTCCTGTTATAATTGTGATCTACAGTCCTAAAGCTGCTGGCATTTTCCCAAAAGACCACCTGTATCCATGACATACAGAGTGAAGTATGCTGGAAAGGGAATGTTTTCCCAGCCCCTCAGACACAAGGGTGAATATGGGATGGTTCAGGGCTGCCAGAGCTCATCTAGCTGAAACAAGTGAAATACAGGGTGTTTAAACACCACCTTCTGATGAAATTCTAGGTGCCCGAGAAAAACATCCCTCTAAAATGCCTGTGTTCCCCATACAGAAAAATTAAAGTAGGCAGAGAATACAAGCATCCAAGAACAGCTTTTCTCAGTAGCTCAGTTACACGTGCAAGTCTAGCAATGAAGTGGATTGAATTCTCTTATCTAGGCTTAGCTCCTCTCCAATGTGGCAGTCTGATCATGTAGAAGGAAGGGATTCCGTTTTTCATAGACAATAAAATATATAGGATCCCATGTTTCCCACACAATAATATATATGTGCACACGTAACATATACAAATACTGCATGTGATTGTCCAGGTTTGGTACCTGAAAAAAAAACACAACCTTTAAATGTGAATACACATAGCGTTTTAGTCTGGAACAGTGTCTGGAAATATGGCTTAATTAGCTAGCATCTAATTGGGATGCTTGATGGTAATAACTGAAAGTCTAGGTTATCAGATGATTTAGAAATGAAGTTGTCTACTTAATTTTTACCGTGATTATTAAAGCAAATTGGGTATTTACTGTGCAAATGGCCACTGTCCATTGGTGGGAAACTCCATGCTGACCAGAGATAACAAGGGAACCTAACCTTGTAGCCTCTGGCTGGCAAACCATAATTAAAATGCAGTCCCATCCTCTCCGTGGAATGCTGTTTCCAAATGCTCGTATTCAAGCCACATAACCTTGTTTATCAAGCATTCCCCTTGCCCAGAGAACAAGTTTCTTTTAACTAGGTAGCTTGCTATACATGACTTTACGGAGATCAGCGACAAGTCTTTTCATTCCACAACAAAGGAAAACAGGATCCAAGCAAATGAATTTGGGTTGGGCGATGAGGAAGGAGGTTTTGCCGTAGCATTGGGCACTGAAAGTCCCCAGCAGCTGAGCTTTGTGCTTAAAAAGAGAAAAAGCTTAAGAGAAGGAGGAGGAAGTCTCCTTTATCTTCAGAGGAGTACAGCTTTATTTCTCTGCTGATTCACATTTCTTTTGAGACCTGCTAATTGCAACATCTCTCACTAAGTTACTTACAGCAGTACCGCTGGGTAGAAATTGTGATAAATGCATAAACTGTGTCTTATTGATTTTTGTTGACATTTTACATGCTTCTTATGCATTCTAAGCTTCCAATTCAGTAATTGTCACTATGCTACACACTCCAGGATAATGAGAGCAAGAGAAGTGAATGGAGTAGTTTCTTGACCGTTATAAACAATATTATTCAAGGCTCTATGGGGTTTCTTGCCTGTCCTCCGGTATATCTCTATTTGTACTCACCCCCCTTTTGAATTTGCAAGACAAGAAATGCAAACCCTTGGTGATATTTCCTCTTTTAATGATAATAACAGAAATGTTTTTGTTGGAGAGATTACTTCAGTGGTAAATTTGGGCCTCTTTCATTTTAGTGCACAGCAGCATTATGGAAGCTAGCAGAGGTACTGTAATTTATTTACCCTTCTATCCACATTTGGTCTAGAATGCCGTACAGAAAGCCATTCATTACACCATTTTCTTTGACAGGACTTTGTTGCTGAATAACAGTAGTATAGTAGTTGTGTCTAAACAGCTGTAAGACATCATCACTAGAGTCATGACACTGCCATGAAGTTTGCGTTAAAAAGAATCCTTCTTCTGATTTTATAATGCTGACCTATCAGCCAGAGGTACATAAGCCAGTTTAGGTTGTCCTGTACCAAGGGCTTTTACATTAAAGAGAAAAAAAGTACCGCATGATGCAAAAATGCATTGACTTTATTTTCATGACTAGATGTAGTGCTTTTGGGTAATGATCAGGCATTGCTTTCTCTTACTGTTGTTTGATTAAAATGTGAATACAGTCTTGACTTGATAATCTCACCAGGTACACACGGAGCAAAAAAGAAAAGGTATTTTATGCCTCAAATTGATTTGCATAAACCAAACAATCTGTTGCTTGTTGGATTGCAAAATAGTTAATTTTGCCCATTGGCCACAGGGGCAACAACATTGTATTTTTGATGCCAGAATGTAGCTTTCATGTATTAGCTCTAAAATGACAATATGCTTTAGCCTCTCAGTGCTTAGATTTGCTTCATTTGGAAATCTTTTAAGTAGTAATAATAATAATGTTTTGAGGAAATTGAGTGGAACACTAAATTATTCTCTGAAACCTAAGTTCAAACTGTGCAAGGCTAAGGGAGCTGAAAATCAATGCACTTTTAAAGTCATTAGAGATCACAAGTGAAATAAGTCTGTGTTGCTTTAGCTAAGCTTTTAGTGTGCCATGGTATTATTACAAAATCAGCCCGAATCTGCATTAATTTCACAGTCTTTTTCTTTAAGATGCCCAAGGGTGCATGAAGAATAAAATGTAAATCTCAGAAGGCAGTGTTTTTATTAGTCAAAAGGGCAGTGAGTCATGCACTAAGAAAGTTGACCCATACCATGCCCAGTATAGGTATGACTGACAATAGTAAAAGAGTGGAAAAATAGCCCAGGCATTCGCCTACTGGCTTTTCATTATGATTTAAAAGGCTATAGAGGGAGAAAAGTGATTTTTTAGTTATTCATGCACACAGCTTTTGAATTGTTCAAGCTCTTGGTAGCTTTCACAGATCAAAGAATTATACTTGTACCTAGGACTCTGAGAAGCAAAAATCATAAAGATTTTTATTCTTAATATGTTATTTTCTCAAATGTTGAGATTCCACCTACGCTACTGAATTTTGTCTGAGTCTTTTCACAATTAGTTGCAGGGCGGGCACGCAGTCAAGTTTTTCTCATCCTTACTTGTACGTTTGTTCTTGGTGCATCACAGAAATATGTAAGTGACATTATGGACTCCTTTAAATTCTCAGCTCAGCTGCCAGTGATGCTAGTTGTTTATTCACTGTCCAGTATTTACCAACAAAAGCCATAGCAAGCAGCTATTAATGCATGGCCTGAATGGACTAAACTATGCAATCCAAACTCTGCATAAAAAAGCCGTAAGCATGTTAAATCCTGTGGCTAAAGAACAAAACCAAACAAACAAAAAAAACCAAAACCAAAAACAAAAACAAAAACAAAAAAAAACACCAAAATTAAGGAAAGAAACCCTTTTCTCCTCACCCATCCCCACCTAATTTTTTTTTTCTTTCCTCTATGGTCAGATTAGCAAGTCAGCACTGTCGATAAATAAACTAGAGAAGTTGTTTATTTTTATGTACTACTGAGAACAGTGTCGTCTTGTGGCCGTTCTCGTAGACTGTGTTGGTTTAACAAGCGTCCAACCCTTTTGTCTTGTTGTTTTTTGTCTTTCCTGCTCCCTGTCCCCTTGTTCCCACAGGCTGTGCGTTTGTCACATTTTCTACAAGGGCAATGGCACAGAATGCAATCAAAGCCATGCACCAGTCTCAGACCATGGAGGTACAGTACTGTATCATTTGCCCTTTCTTTGTTTTCTTTGTGCAAATGATTGCGAATGGTAAAGCCATGCTCTCCTGGACCAGATCAGACACATGACAATCACAGATTTAAACTTTTTGCCAACTCACTCTACCTTTCCTTGTCAAACGTGTTTTTTTAATGGCCTGGAAGCACACAATCAAGTTGCAGTATCTAAACATGGCTCTGTATCCTATTTTCAGTGGCATTCACAGAAAATAAAATTGCTGTGAATACCACTCCTCACTCATACTCAAGAGTGTATCTAATGAGTAAATTACTTTTAATATTAACACCTCCCCCCCAGAAAAAAATCTTAGTTTCCTTTAAATAGATTTTTAAGTGTTCTGGTTTGTGCTGCTCTGAGAAAAAGCTCAAGAGATTTAACGTGGCCACGCTGAGTTACTAGTGCATGTGTTTTCCTGCAAATAGAATCTCTTTTTAAGCTAATATAATTTCTCCTTCTTCATATAGCCAATAAAAATGCTAATGATGACAGAGCATATCGAAGCTTCCTACAGAGCACTGCCGTGCCTGGCCCCTCTCAAGCTGTATCTCCTCCCACATTGCCTCTACGGCCTCATATTTTATAACAATGAGCAACACGAAACTTGAAACCCGTTCACTTAACGTGAATCCAGCAGCAGGCTAACGATCCGGTCATTGGAGTGGTGATCAAGTGCCACGGCTTGTCTGGCAATCTCAAACTTTTGTCAGTCTGTGATTTTTGTCATGGTCTTTCAGAATTTTGCACAAAAAACCGCACAAGTATTAAGTCTTTACTTACTCTGGATCTTCTAGCTTATCATTGGAGAGTGCATGTTATACTGTATTATGTATACTGTATCTTCGTGTAGTGATGATTTTTCTCAGAGGTGGCATTGATGTTATGTGCACTTGTTTCTTTTTATTTATTTTTACACCAGGACCTTTCGATTTCTCTCAGTGATTTTTCTTTGCAATGCTCTAGTCTCCCAAAGCATGCGGGGTGCTAAACAATCATTATTGCGTCATGTCGTTAGCTGCTTTGTGTGACGAGCCAGGGGGGGAAGAGCAGGGGTGGGAGGGTGGAGAGAGGACAAGAAGGCAAAGGAAAAAGAAGGCAGTGCATGAAAATGTCACTAACTGTTTCCTGTATACTACAAGTAATGATACTGGCATTGCAAAGCTATTGTCTCTCCAAGCATCACGTTTGAATTTGGTTGAGCTTATTTTATAATTGATGTGTTTTTCTTTTCAGTGCAATGCATTTTTAGACCCTAAGTATGCAGTTTTAGATGAGAATCTTCCAATGAGACAAGAATATTTGAAATTATCTTTATTAGAAAGCCAATGCTATACGATATACTCAGTCTGACAGTATATTGTGAAAAAACTGCCACTTTGATTCTTTGAAATAACACTCATAGTATTTTGTCTGCCATGCACTGCTCCATTAATTCAGATCTATATATTTTGCTGGGTTTGATTCCATGTAAAAAGAAAATGTTTATTGGTAATATTGTGTTTTACCTATATTTTTTCCATGTGCTTTAATGTATTTTTCTGTCTAGCAAGATGAATTTTACACACGTCTACCTCAGAAGATGATAACATTAAAGAGATAATACATCCCAGACAAATTCACCCATTCTTCTGTTATATGCAGTACTCCAAGTGAGGCTGCATTTTGTTATAATATTCCTGCTTACTTCAGTTCTATAGAATAATTAGTCTTTGATCTCAGTATCTTTAGAGTTATCATCAATGAGAACCCCAAACTAACAAGGCAAGGCAGTTCCAAGTATTTTGCACTTTGAACGTCTGGGTCTTTGTGCCAGTTGAGCTTAGGCTGGGAGTCCCTTCTTGGAAAGAAGCAGTACACCCTCCAGCTCCAGAGGTGATGGACTGAACAGAGTCTGTACACTGTATTGCCAACACAAAGAAAAATACGAAGGCAGCACCAGCTGTCAGGAGTAAAATTGCTCTAGATGGGTTGCAGATGCCAAACCGTTGAATGAGAAAGGAGGTGCACCTTGTGTGTGTGATGGGACCTTCAAGATGGAAAATGGAAAAGCATAAAGCAGAAGGCACCCTTTAAGCAAAACAATTTTGTTTGCTTTTGCCAGTGCTCTTCTAGTAAAAAGTTAACTTACATTACCTAGCGTTAAATCTTGCCTCTCAGCCTGAAACAGTGGTCCTTGGATGCATATGTTTCACACTGAATGCAAAAAAAAGATGGGCTTTGGGGAGAATATGTATTACACAGTCACATCTCAACTCAATTACTGCAGATTTTTTTTCTGATTTCATTATTTTTGGTTTCTTGTCACACATCATTGACCAAGATGTATTTTCAAAGTGGGCAAAGAAAGAGCAATGGGGATGTTAATGTCCAGATGAATACATCTCTTAAAATAATGAGTTCTTTTACTTTTTGCATCTGACTTTCTGACCTGGTTAAATCAACTGATCTTAACTACATAACTGCTGCTCTGAGTTTCTATTCTTCTATCTCATTTCCGTGGGTTTTGTTTGTTTGTTTAAGGCATTGAAATGCAGCACCAGTAGAAGACACTAATTTGTTATCATAGAGTAAATTTGATGCAACAATAACAACCCTTTTCTCATATAGAGCCTCTTCCTACATATAATTTCAGTCTTCAGAATGTTTGCTCTCTTGAAAATGATGAAGTGATGAAATATAGAGCAGACAGTGAAAAAAATGAATTATAGATTCATAAATTGCAGAGATATTGTTTTTATACAATTTACTGACATTTAAGCATTCATAAATATGTCAGCTGTAGTGTCGAGTGCTGAGCTGCTGAACTGAGAACTGAAATAGCCATAAAATAGCTAGTAGATTTGATTCTCCTGTACATCTAGGTAGCAGTCAGTAAGTTCTGGTTTTGATTAGCCCAATGCTACCAGAGCTTATATGAAATACGGTACAGCTTGCTTTTTTATTAGTTGAAGCAGAAAAATTTCTTTCACACCCTCCCACCCCCAACTCCTTTTGTTGTTTTTTTTTTTATTAAAGGACCTTGTTTTTAATACTAGTATAAAAATCACTGAAGAGAGGTAATTTTGTAACAAGCTGACTCTTTCATAATCTTTATTTGATTGCTGGAGTGGTGCATATCTCCTTTTTTTCTCGCTGAAACACTGAAAGACAGTTTTACAATGAAACACACAGGGAAGGAATTGGAGGTGGAATAATAAATCACAAGTGGTGATTTTGTAAGATAATTCCAAAGGAAGAGTATTGATGGGAGATCTTCATACAAGAGATATTATTATTGTGGTTTGTTTCATCATTTTGTCTGTTGATTTTGAATGTTCTTAGCATTTGTCCTGGTGTGAGGTTCTTCAGAGAAAAGGTACTCAGCTGTTCTCTGTGGATTATAGAGGACATAAACTTTGCTGAGGATGTTCACAGTGCTGTGAGAGCAGTTATGCGAAGAGTTAGGCTAAGTATAACCCCCCTCCCCATCCTACACTGCACACATTGGCTAAAATGCTGCTGTCTTTTTTGGACTTGAGTCATCTTTCACTCCTACCATTATGTTCAGATTGAAGTTAGACACAAAATTAGTATAATAAAGCATGGCAGGTGGAGGGAAGTTATTCATTGGTTCCTGTAGTTGGAAAACAGTAAGGAAAGCAGCTTCTGTGACTCACAAAATGCCTGAATTAAGAACTGAATCATTGCAGTACATAGTTTGTTCTCTTGATTTGAAAAAATGAAGTATAAAAAGGTTAAAATATGAAAACATTTGATAGTAGGGATAAAAAAATAGGGTGAGAGCAACAGGGATATCTTTCACATTCACATCTCGTTCTCTCAGTGACTTTGCCCAGGAATACCCAACCTGAGGTCCAGGGGAAACATTTAGGTCCCTCAGCAGCCCACCCAGTCCACGGCTTCTCATGGATCCCTGAGATGGGTGAGGAGCAGGCTGCAGACCAGATCTCAAGTTCTTTCCTACAGCCTGTTTCCTAAGGTGTCTTGCAGCCTTCCCATATCGTGTAACAAGAGGCTCATTGAAGCAATAGGAAAATAGAATAAAACCTAAAAGAATGGTGTCAATCAGGAATGGGCTACTCCCACCAGAAGTAGTCACTTTTGGTCCACGTTCTGCCTTTTGTTCACACCTCAAGGGTGCTCATCACAAAGTGTGCCCAGGAGCGGGTGAGTTGTCCTCATAGCATCGCACTTTGTGATCATTTTGAGGTCCTTGATATGGAAGGAACCAATGATCCATCACTGATAGGTGCTGCAGTAAATCCAGTGCTCACAGTCCTATTTATTCAGGGTAGACAAGCCAGCTGCACCAAGCACAGGGAGCCCGTGTGGCAGGGCTGTGTTGGCTGTGTGGTCACTGGCAGCAGGGAGGTTGGACACCTCTCCCTTTGGCGATGCCTTGAAAACAGACTGCAGACAAAGCAACATGTCCATCTCATCAGCTGTGAAGCTTAATTAAAGAGGACTGGTACACTTGCTGTCTTTGGCAGCAGTTTTGATAGCTGGAAGGAAAAGAGAGCCTGAGGAAAGGTGCTTTATAAAAAGAAATAGGGAATCAATACTTTCTCTGCAGCCTCTTTTCCCGAGAAGCTGAAAATCTTAGTCCTCGTGGTCCTACACATGTCAGTCACAAAGAGAGGAAAGCTATTAGGTCGTGCCATTGCCACCAGCCCTAGGAGATGTGGCTGAGCTCATGGTGCAGGGTTGGCGCAGTGTGATTTAACACTTCTGTTTCCTGATCTGTCTAACCACAGGGCTGCTCTTCGCCAATCGTGGTGAAGTTTGCTGATACCCAAAAGGACAAAGAGCAGCGGCGTTTGCAGCAGCAGTTGGCACAGCAGATGCAACAGCTCAATACTGCCACTTGGGGAAACCTCACGGGTCTTGGAGGACTCACACCACAATATCTAGCTGTAAGTTCACGTCAGAGGTGGTGCACCTGTAGCATGCTGTATTTATTTTAGACCCATGAAAATTAGTAGTAGTAAACTTCCTTCAGTGAAATGCTAAATTCTCCAGGACATACAGCATGTCTTCTTCTACATAAAAAAAAAAAAACTTTGCATGTTTGTTGCATGATTTAAAAATAAATAGCAAAGAATAAAATTTGAATAAACATTTCAGTGCATCACTGCTGTCCAAGGCAAGCATTTAAAGTTTACTCGTGCTGCAAAATAAAATTTTACTCCATTAGTTTTATTGTTCTTTTGAACATTACATTCTGTTATTCATTGCGGGAATAAAATTTAAGTTATTCCTTAGGGGAGGACAGATAGGCATCTGAACACAACACTGTACAGTCCATATCTGTATGGTGCAGCTTCTAAACTAGAATGTTGTGGTTCAGTGCTCTAATTTTACATATTTTCATCTGGAAATTACTTCTACTTTAATGCATGGTCCCATCAATGCTAAACACGCATGATTCATACTATCTTTTACAGAAGGGAAGGTGGCAGAGGAAAGCAATTTGTCTCTCATAAATTTAAAATGATATTTTCTTTGATCTGTATGTAAGACGAAAAACAAGTGCTAGCTGCTGCCCCTGATGGAGGAAGCTGAAATACACAGCTGTGTGTCTTAGGTCCTGGATTGCCAAGTCTCCCTTGCAGCATGGCTGGAAGGGATTTTCTCCTTTTTATGGCTCTGGAGATGAGTGTACAGGTTGGGCAGCTTTTCCATAATTTGAGAAGCTCCTGATGATTCTGAGCTAGACAAATAGATGAGTCCATATCTGTACTGTATACGCATAAGTGCATAATTTGTATGCATACAATGTGTTGGTATAGTGATATAATGATAAACAGCAATTTACCTGGCAATTAAGAATACATATCGGTATTGAGATAGGCTAATTAATACTGAGGTGGGCTAAACTGCTGTATACAAATACCAGTCTAATCAGTATCTGTGTGCTTGATTCATATAGATAATAAAGAAAAAACTGAATTCAAGAGGGTGGTGGAGAATGGACCATGATTGACAGAGATGAGTTATAGTAACTACTAGACTACAGAGGGTTGTAATTAGTCATGCTATGTTGGTTTAAATAGATTTAACACCTGGTTGTTAAAAAGAATAAATTGATTAATTGTTTTAAAGCAGCGATGTTATTGAGTTTCCCTTGTGCCTCTGTGTTTCTTAATAGAGATTAGACATTAATATGGATTTACAGCATTGACTCTAGGGATGTTCATTCCAACAATAGACAGAAGCAAGAGACTATATAAATGTAAAGGAAAGCATTTCCGAATGTGAAATGATCGCTCGTTTTAGTTTTATCTTCATTTGTTACACTAATGTCAGATAGATTGCTGTTTTGTGTTGTTAATTTGCAGCTTCTGCAGCAAGCAACTTCCTCCAGTAACTTGGGTGCCTTCAGCGGCATTCAGCAAATGGCCGGTAAGTTAAAAAGCATTTCATTCTGTTCCAGCTATGTTTTGTATTCTTTAGCTATCAAATTCTGCATCTCTAATAATCACATTGTCAGGCAGGGGGCTGTTGTGTATTAAACGTGGCGGATGTATTGGCAGGGGACAGCTCACGGTTCAACGTCAATAGAAACACTTTCTCCCTTCTTTCAGAAACTGAAATTAAACCCAGTGCTCCCAGGTTGAGCAAACAGTTTGTCTTGCATTAGTCACCTGCCATTTGTCCAAAGTAACCAATTGTAAATTGCAGGAGAGCTCTTGGTCCCTGCAGCTGTATCCTTCCCTATGAAAAGTGTCAGTAAAGCAGGATTACATTCTAATTTCCAGCGAGATTTCTGTGTCCTGAAAAATCAAACTAATGGTAGTCCTCAAACATTTTAATAATAGGTGGTGAGTAAAAATGTTCTGACCTTTTTAATGAAACCCAAGATTACAGGCCTACCTTCAGTATGGATTTTCAGGCTCCTTTTATAATGATGGAAAATTAACTGGGTGCCTTTTTGACTTTGGAACCCTAGTTGACAAAATTACACAACAGAGGCTTTTATGTAAAAGTATAATCTTTAGTCTGGGGGAAAAAAAAAAGAGAGAGAAAGAAATAAAAGGGAAAAAAAAATCAAAGTGTGAGCATATTTGAAAGCCAGCTCGTTGGAGGGTTTCTTAGTAATGAGCTGCGTGCCAGTAGTAACTGATGTGTAGTGATTAGCAAAAGGTCGCTCCCACTGTGTGACCTACCATGCTGATACCCTAACTTAACATGATGCTGGAGAAGGCAGCATGTGCAGTAAATCAGAGCACAGATGCACATTATGCCCGCCGCGAGAAACTGTTAAAAAGCTTTTTTTTTCTTGTTAGAAGGGGAAAAAAAAGGGAAGCACAAAACCCCCAAATTGCTGCATTAGTTTGTTTTAATCATGAACCCACTGAATCAATAGCATACAACATTGTGCTTGCTTCATCACCACGAAACAAAGACTAAAATATTCACAAGTCTTTCTGAACATCATTTTCTCACTCTTCTTCTAATCCTGGTCTTTTGCTTCTTCTGATTTGGCTTTGAATGAATCCTGAAATACTTTAACAAGTACAGATCTACCACACAGCATTGCTGTACCCCACAGGTATTCTTTGCTCAATCGTTACATTATGCCATTATTGCAGTGACATCAGAGACTAATGTGAACCTGCTGTCTGACAATATAAATTGGCCTACAGATGACAATATCTCTGAATTATTCTCTCTTCCTCAGACCTGCTGGCAGTGCTTGCTGGTTCTATTATGTTACACTTGCAATCTAGCATTTTTTTCCATCTAAAAATGTATCTTAATATGATAAACAGAACAGAGCAATTCAGTAACAGTTTTATACTTGGCAGTTTTGGAAGTGGCTTTGAGCTCAGAGATTGTGTTTAATGTTTTCATATTTGGTTAAGACTGCAAAATGAAAGAATTGAGACACTGAAGAAAAATAATGCGATCTCTATTGCATTATGTGCACCTTAGAAGTTTACTGTTGCCTTTTTCTCCCAGGTAGTGTAGATTCAGCTTTGTCTCAAACAACTGTGTCAAAACTAAAAATTTTAGTCAAGTAACTCAAAGATGGGCTCTCAATCCAGGATTTATTCTCTGTAAGTCATATGGTCTTGAGGCTAATAAAGAAATTGTAGCAGCACATCACTTTTACTTGAGGAATATACCTTCTCGACTAAAGATTAGATTGCTAATGTGCTCAAATATGAGATGATTTAATGACTGACTGCCTCTCCTGGAAAACAATTTTAACTTTATATTCATTATAAAAACTGCTCTAAATTTACTCCATTCTTTCCCCAAAACATGCAACTCTTAAACCTTCCTGTTGAAGATCAAATTAGCGATATTAAATTTCTCTCCAAGCTATAGCTCTGCAAAGAAGCACAAAAGACTAACTGTTATTTCACTGTTAGGACCAAGAGTTCATGTCCTCTCCTTGGAAATCAAAAATTATCCAGGACTTTATCTTCAGTGCTATGCTGTGCACTCAGTACTAAAGACTCACATGGCGTGTTTTATAGAAGGAATAGAAAATGCTCCTGCGTCTCCAGCAAGGTCTCACCTGCTGAAGCTATTCTTGAACGTTGTTCGCACAGCCCAGAAAGAAGCATAAAGGCCCAGAGTTCTTTAACTTAAGCTATTTGCATTCATTTTACAAAAAAAATGAATCCAATGTGTACTCTTCACATTATGTATGGCTTGCTTATTAATAGAATATTTCAAGTTGAAGACTAAAGTCTACACACAACTGAGAAAGATGCTTAGAAGATAGGTTATTGATGCTTGCATGTTCTTTGAGCTAAAAAAATGTGCTTACAGTCAAATATTTGTTCTGGTTCTTGTGCTGAATTTAATGGCGAGGGTTAGGCATTCCTCAGGATAAGTAAAGACAGAATCTGCATGCTTGAGTAGTTCTGCATGCTAGAATTTATTCAAGCACTTGCAGTGCGTTTTAGGGGTCAGACTTTTGTCTTTGAAGTCAGTGAGTGTGCTTACCACTGAATCCAGGCACTAAAAGTTTGATCAAAAGCCACAGAAGCTGTGGAATTCTCACTCTTACTTATGTGTCAGGACTCTAGTGCCTCTTGAGCACAGAAGTCCCAATGAAGTCACAGTTTGCTAAAATGGGATGCTTAATGCAGCTGCCCCCTCATCCAAAATTAAGGACCTCCAGATCTGCAAGTATTAACCTGTACTGCTAAAGCTCATGTCTTCTCTGAGCTACGCAGAAGGTACACAGCACACACTCTATACATGTATATAAATACACATGTAAAGAAATATTTCCTCAGCAATAGTATTTCTTAAATAAAAGCAATTTTCTTTGCAAGCAGCGCCTCAGAGTAGTTAAATTAATTTTTATGCTTTTATAGCTTATATCTTTGGCTTTATTGGAAGGGATGTTTGCATAGGCATTTTTAGTTGAACACAACAGAAGCTTGTTTAAAAGACAAGGATCTGATCCAAAGAAAAATGAGGATTTGTCTCAGGAACTCACTAGCATACAAACATTAAACACACAAAGCGTCAGCCCAAAAGTGAATCCTGTTCTTGCTGTAGCAGCCCACTGGCACTACTGTGTGTTCTGTGTTTCCTTTGCCATAAAGATTTTTGTTCATAAAGTATTTGTGATGTCCAAGTGAATCATGATACTGGCCTCACTAAAATTTGTGATATTTGAATTTGAGAGGCAAAAAGCAGTAGGTTGCCATTTAGCTTTCCAAGCCTTAAGGTTCCACACTCAATTCCCCAGCTTAGATGTTCTCATTTTTATTGAAAAATGAGATTTTCATGAAATCATTTTATTTCAGGAGCCAAACCAAAGAAAACAGTGTAATATGTCAAGACTATTAAAAAAAAAAAAAAATAAAAAAAAAAAAATAAAAAAATAAAGACTGGGGGAGTTGGCAGTGTTGCCTTGACTATTATAATGATCCCCCGGTCTTGATTACAGGAGCTAACCCTACCTTGCCAAACTCTGCTTTATCACTCTTTGTAAAACACGTAAGCGCATACCATCACTGGGTGTATATTTTATAGTGAGTACTTCCTTGCTTTTCTTCCCTCCTCCAATATCTGCTAATGCTAATTTAAAGACAGTGTTTTCCCTCACGTGCCTTGCAAGCTTCAGTGTCTAGCCTGTGCTTTGTCTTTGGGGAAGGCTAATAATGTGGATGAATTTCATTATATGATTTGATTGTCTTATTTTAGAAAGACAGTGCAAGCTGCATTAAGCACTAGCAAGCTTTCAAGAAGAAAAAATAAAAAGATTCCTTCTTCAAATATATACAAACTGCATGGAAGGCATAGATCAAAGGTGATGGATGTCGCTTGAATGTTTGTATTCAATTTGGCTGGTACTGAATTAGATCCAAAAAACAGCAGTTTTTTAAGCGAACCTGCCTGTGTAAGAAGAACCTGGGAAGTACTATACAGACAGTGTAAACACAGAGGTTTTTATATTCTACTGGATTACTGTAGAAAATTTGGATGCTCCCAAATTGTATTATCTATGAAGATTTTCTATCATCTATCAATGCTTCAGCTGGAATAAACATTTTCTCATGCAGAAATATTTCTATGTATATGACCGTTCAGAACACATAAATATGTATGGTGCTCATTAAAAACACAAAGGAACTCTCTTAATTTCAGTAGACAGCCAGTGTGTTTTGCTTTCCGAAGTCATGCAGGAGAAGAATCCACACTTTTGGCTTTTCAGACCCCTAAATCCTCTACAGCTGGGGCTTTTTATATTTTTTCAGTGTATGTATGTTCTTTTTTTTCAAGTACATTCCAAACTCTCTCACAGTTTGGTTGCATTTTGGGATGAACTTCTAGCCCATTCTGGGCCCTTTTCAATTCATTTCACCCTTCTTTTGCAACCCAAGCCAGATTTCCTCCTGTTGCAGAGTCTGTAGGAGCAGATGGGTGAGAGAAACTCTGTGAGATTCTGCTTTCTGAATATTTTCCTCTAATTGTTGTATTGGCTCAGTAGATCTGGAGGGACCAGTTGGAAGCCAAGGGCCATCTGCACAAAAGCTCTATACTTTTGCATTGGCCCAAGGATCCTTTTATCCTCTGACTCGTTGGTGGCTTCATTCCAGCAGAGCCATACTGAAAGAGGACTTCTCCTGCTATGACCTCTTTAGGGATATCATATTAAAAGTAAAGGTCAGCAAGAAACTCTTTCCAGCTCAAGGGAGATAGCTGTTTCTTAAAGATAACTACCAGTTTTGAAAATGTTGACCTCAGGGACTGAAAGCATTGAGCTTTTGTAACACTAATTCCATTGAAAGTCCTTAATTTAACCCCTACAATTTGCATTTTTTTGAAGATAAGAAGTTAAACAATTTGATTTAGCATTCTTGGAGAACCAGAGTGACGCAAGTGAGGCTCTTGCCAATCTACATGTAGCTCCTGCTCATGGGAGAAGGAGAAGCACCTTGAGAGGAAAATCAAGGCTCCGCAGCTTACGAGATGTGCTTATTCATATGGTAAAAGTGTGTAATGTGGAGTTTGGCCAAGTCTGGACACAAGATCTGTAGGTCTGGCTGGGCTTTCAACAAACAATGGAAGGAGGGAGAGAAGCTTTTGATTCCCTTGGCCTCTCTGAGGTTGGAAGTTATCTCGCTGACCAGCGGCAGCTTGGAAATTGGGCATCAAGACTCCCTACAATGTCAGTGAAGAGGATTCATTCCTAGGCAGCAAGTCATCCTACCAAGGGCTAGGGTTAGTCTTATCTACTTTAATTTAATGAATTTTAGGACCAATCATCCACACTCTCTCCCTTTGACTGTAACAAAAGCCTGGGTGAGTAACTTTAATTCTCATAAAGTTAGATCAGATGGATCTCTCCAACTAAGACTGGGAAATTTTCAATTGAAAAAAGCACATTTTGTGCCAGGAATGCGTTACAAGATTATGTAACTTGGAAATGGACTGAAATCCTGTGCAAGTCAATTGATAGTTCTAACTTTCAGTCGGATTTAAGCATGTATTCTTAAATAACATGATTACCAGGGTAGAATCCAGTGTGGACTTAAAAGTTGTTTTAGGGGCTTTTCTAAGTCAAACAGTAAGTAGTCAGGATACTTAAGCACTTCTGAGATAAGCAGCTTTCTAAAGGTAGGTACGCCGTATATATGATTTAATGGAGGTAACAGTCTCCTGTCCCTTTTAATTCTTTAAATATTGCTGGAGTAACACTGCACTTTCAGACTCAGCCTGAAAAGACTTTCCCCCAGTTTCTAACATAAGCATCCAGAATGGCTGGTATCAGTGCCAGCAAATGGATGCTTTTTGGCCTAGAAATGATGTATTTTACCTTAATCCACAATTTTTAAGCTGCGGTCAGGATATAACTCAGAAGGAATAAATCCCAATAATTGGGATAGATACAATTTCCAAAGAAAAAAATAGGCAGCAACAGGGGTCAAGCTATTGGAAACTGCTTATGAGTGATTCAGATTCAACTCTGATAATCACCACCGATTTGGAAATTCTCTGTGCATATCTTGTCGCTAAAATGTGGTCAGTGCCTTCCTTTATCAGCATTTGTTCAGCAAGCAAATTAAGCTATTTCCTAATATGATTTTATTATGATATTTGGAAACCCAGATCTGAAGAGATCTTGGAAGACTTCAGGAATGGTTTGTGATTCTGCTGTCTCCTCTACAAATAACCCAATAATTTCAAATTTACAGATATCACAGGAGAAAAGCTGTGGTGACTGAAACGAGGCAAATTGCCTCATTGTATGAAAGTTTGTGTCGGAGGCAGCGCAAGGAGTTGCAGAATGTAAATCTCGTGCTCTCAAATTTTCCCGTGTTTTCACAGAACTGCATCTGTGACTGAGCAGCACTACAAAAATTTCCTGCGAATGTGCTAATAGGCCTTATGAGAATGTTCTATCACCATCCATCTGTCACTTTTTAACAGGCCTGATTGGCAAGCACTTGTAACAACTGACATCTGTTCTTGCTTATTGATATGTAGATTTATGGTAATTGCTGTGAACAATAAGACACAAAATTACCTAAGGTGAACATTAAATTAAATTTTCATGCCCCTATCCTTATAAATAATTTTTTAAAAAATCTTAAGTTTCAAGCAAGGCATACCGTGCATCTGTTTTGTACATCATTTAATTGTTTTTTTAATCTGCCAAATAGCAAAATGAAAGTTGAATTTCCTTGCAATCTTGAATATTTGCCAAGCTAATAGCACATTGGTAAATACGTGTTATTAAAAATGGAATCAAACTGTATTGTGATTCTGTTTTTTTTTAATCATTTCACTTTAATTCCCAACATCGTCTCTATCATGAAGATCAAGAGTTATTCCTTGCCCAGAAATGTTTTTTTCCCTACAGGGGGACTTCCATTTTTCATGTGTAACTCTGCCTATGAGGCTGCTCTTCAGTGTTAAGCAATTTGCATTTCTTCAGAGAGAGGTGCATTTGCTGAGTGAGCAGCACTTTCAAATGAGAACAATCTACTCATTTTCAGTCCAGCTCCGTTGCGGGATTTGGGACTATTTTGAAAAAGTTGTAGGATGTGAAATGCGTGAAGACAGTGTGTGAAAGAGGAGAGAATGACCGAGCAGATTAGTCCCACAGAACTGTACCTTGGCTGAAGTTCAGTTGAATCAAAATCCCCATTTGAAAGGAAAGTACATTCTGGGTTTGGAACTTGAGAGCATTTGGTTTCCCTTCTCCAATTTTGTCCTAGCAAGTGGGATATTGATGCACTTGACAAGTTGATGGGCAAAGCCAGTGAAGGGAGAGCAGAGAAGATAAACTGCCTAGGGAACATAAAAGTGTGATGACAAGAGTTATTTTTTTTTTGAAAGTTGGAGCAAAATGGATCCTAAAGAGTTTGTGTATTAAATGATAAACTGGTTGACACAAGCAGCTGTAGGGCATGCTGGGTGACTGCATGTGCTCTGAGCCCCTGCTGACAGCCACTCTGGGGCACTCGGTGCAGTGATGCTCTTTGGGCTCCTTCTCATGACAACAGCAGGCAGGTTGGTTGTTTTTTTTTCCTAAAGGCACTGTAGCTGACATCCCATAACATCTGCAGAGCTGGTTTGTGGCCAGTGTATTTTAGTCACCTCCGTGCTCAAACAGACTGGGTGGGGAGGCAACTCCGTCACTGCCTCACTCTTGTTTATTAATCTCCTTTTGGCATAGAAACTCTTTCTTCAAGTTGACGGATCCCTCTTGTCCTTGCACAGGAAATGTCCCACTATAAAATAATGTTCTTTCATGATGATATAATGCTGGTGTTAGTTTTGCATCCACACAGGCACAACAGTGGCACGCAAGGCCCAAGAGAGCTGTTGTTTGTTCCACTGCCTGTTGACCTTGTCTTGCCACTTCCTTGAGTGCTGTACAGTGTGTGTACATTGCCTTCCAGCTCCCATCCTTCTGTACTCACAGTGTCTCTGCTGCTACAGCCTTCTTCAGCTTTGCATGCATGCACAAAGCCTCCTGTATGAAATGCAATAAAGAAAGCAGTATTAAATTGCTTATAAATCCGTTTCCTTCCAAACTGATGTTTAGAGAAAGGTCCACGCATTTTCCAGAAGCATGTGGGATTTGGTTTGAGGAAGCTCCTGTACCGTTCTGTGTGATTTGCTCACTATTATTTAATCCTGCTGTACGTGCTGCTTAAAAGTTTGAAGTGGAAACCTCACCACAGAAGAAATATAAGCTGATTATGACTGATCCTACTGATGAATTACTTACCAGAGGGTGATAAAAAACCATGCTGCCATGGTGAAGAGCCAACCCACTGCTTTATCAAATGTTCATTACAGAGTGGCATGAAAGAGGGGCTCTGTGAAGATCAGCAATGTTTGCTGGACATTCTAGGTTGTATTACTTATACTTCTTATAAAAGAGGAAAGTAAAAGGTACCTGAGGACCAAATATCAATCCAGGATAAAAATGGATTCTGTATCTCATTCTGAAAGCGCATTGGCCTTTAAGGATTTTTTTGCAAAGAACAGCAATGCCCTATGATCACACTATTTAGTAGTTACATCTAATTCTCTAGATTAACAGCGACTTGTGACTAGGTTAGCTTTACTGCACCTTTCAAAATAATTTGGGTTGGTGGGGTCTGAGAAAAACATTATTTTTTGATGTGGTCTTTAGCCTCTGAAAGAAACCTGAAAGAGCATTTTTGCTACGTAATTCCTCAAATTGTGTTGTGCAGATTTTAGAGAAGTGAGTCGTGGTTGATATATATTCCTAACACTGTTCTTGTGCCACATTTTTAGAAGCTCAGACATGTAAGCTGATTCTGGATATGTAACTGAGGCATGGAAGTTAGAACCACAGCAATCCTGCATGCTCACCTTGGACCTGGCTTACTTTTAGGAACAAGCTGTATCTAAATCCAAGCTTTTATTCACAAATAGGTGCTTAAATCAAGGTTCACCTCAGAACTCCCAGTGCTAGGACAATTACAATACCTGTGCATTCAGCTCTTTGGGGAGCTTGTTTGTTGCACACAAGTCTCTGACGTGTATTTGAAAGTATTGTCAGTCTATTATTGAAGAAATTCACAAAAGAATACCTCTCTGTTTCATTTATTCTTTCTCAAACATGCTTACAAAGCCTTACGTTTGACCTCCTTTTTTTCTTCTTCTTCTCCAAGCTGACATGAGGTTCACCTGGTATGAGAAACAAAGTGTGCACAAAGAAGTAGTATCTCTCTCTTGTTAGACAAGCTAACGTTCAAACAAACAAAAAAAAAAGAGCAGAATGAGTTTGCAGGCACTTGAGCTCTTCTCTGAATGCTCCCCAAAACTCAGGTAGTCTTCTCAGTTCTGTCACTTGATTTAAAAGAAAGTATTACTCTTCATATAAGCTTCGTATAACTAATATTATGAAACCGTTTTAGTATTTCTTGGTTTATGGTCTATTTTTTGGTCTATGTCTACTTTTTCAATTCTGCCAAGGACTCAAACATGTGGAGATCTCTCGTGTCTAAACCAACTTGGTAAACTCGCATTGCCATCCAAAAAATCTCTTCCATGCCAATACGTTAACATTCAGCCTTGCAATCACTCCTTTGGATAGCTGCATCTTTTCCATAGGATTCTGAGAAGGATCCAGTCTGGTTAATATTAGCACCTAACTTGTATCTGCGTTATAGTCTCATACTGAAACAGTCCTCTGTAAAATAAGGACCTAAGTATTTGGCACAGTCCAATCTAAAAGGTAGGTACCTTAGAAGAGACTCCCAATTGCTCTGATTTAAGTCAGATGAATGCCATTTGCTGTTCCTTGTTCATCTTTCTTTCCATTTCACATAATTTGTATTTATTGTTTGTCCTTTGTAACTCGCCATCTAAGTTAAATCCTTTGCTGTTTAAATGAATGCATTTCTTGAAGATCTTCATTGAAATGCAGGTGTACCTCCCCCGTATCGTCTGAAATAATGAAGTAACAGCTGACTGAGTACTCTTGTACTGAAAGCCCCCACTTCAGTGATGGTTCTTTGATCAGTCTGATACTAATTTGATGCTCTTAATACATACCTGGTTTTGGAAATGAACTGTCCAAAGGAAAATCAGTGCAACTATTGGCTACTGCACAGTGCAGTCTCAGTAGATACATTCAGATGGGACACGGGAAACAAATTATATTCATCCTAATTATATGACCCTATATTGAATGTGTTTTAAATGTTAAGTTATCTTCATTACACCCCCTGTTGTGTCAGGAAATAGTATTGCTCCTGGGATTCACACAGAGTTTAAATGACTTCTAATTCCACACTTCCCTTATCGAAGTGACACCAACCAGATTTAATTTTCCTAACTGTAGGCTGATGCCATTGCCATATTCTCTCACTTTGAAGGCAGAAAGGTGAGAGATGCTATCTGGGGGCTTTAAGTCGCTTCCAGATTATAACTGTCCTGGGAGTAAAAGGAACTGAATCTCATGGCAAGGTACACCCAATGAAAATAGTTTGTTGCTTTTTTCGATTTTGGTGGTGGTGGTGGTGGTTTTTATGGCACCTTTTAATTAACTCTATTGCTTCTCCATGCAGGCATGAACGCTTTACAATTACAGAATTTGGCAACTTTAGCAGCTGCAGCAGCCGCCGCCCAAACCTCAGCTACTACCACCAATGCAAATCCTCTCTCCACAACGACTGGTGCTCTGGGAGCCCTCACAAGTCCCGGTAAGAGCAGAATGCTTGCTTTCAAAATGCAAAAATGAGAGCAAATAGGAAGAAAATATTTAAAACTGATACCATGCTGTGGCTAAGTTATGTGCTTGTGTAAGTTCTGGAAACCTTTTTAATAACTGAACATATTTTTGTTGCTGTTAATTTTTAAGAAAATAACTTATTTTTCAAGCTGTCCAATATGGACTTGTTCTCCATTCCAGACACATTTCAGGGGTCATCAAAGGCTAACAGACGCATCTTGCAAAGCTCTACATCAAGTTTACAAATGAATGAGAAATTTAAGCTAATTTTAATTTTTCAGAAAGAGTTCAGAACATGAGCTAATCCTTCCCATCCTACAGAAAGATCAAACAAGATGGTACTTCTTAATCCCCAGGAGACAGATCTTTGACTCTAAGCCCATCGTGCACTTTTTTTCTTCACCCATCATAAATTTTTATGCAGTCCTTCTCTCCTTTTTTCCTTCTCTTTTCCTTGCTGTAGCCTCTATGGAGCTGTCTTGTGGTCCTAACTGAGAATCAGAATTGATATCAGGTGCATAAGGAGTGCACAGCCACAATCTGACTTAATTATCCCAAACTGTATGGGGAAATAAGGGATAGGCTAAGAGACAGTGGTGCCTCCATTACCATCATGTAGACTTTCATCCATGAACTTCTCATGTCTGCAAAGCCCTTGCCACTGAGGTAGGGCAGATCAAGAGTTTAGTAACACTTCAGCATCTCTGGAGTCCACGGAGAGAGATGTTGATTCAGTGTGGTTATACTGGGTTTAAAGTGAAGTAGCTGAGTAAAAATCAGGCCGCTTATGTAAAGATAAAGGCTGTAGGGTGTAATTATTTGCATCATGAAGTGTGTTTATTGCTGTTCTAAAGAACATTCATATTATTTTAGACACCACTAAAGAACATTTGTGTTTAATCTTGTTTAAGTGTGTATTTATTCCCCATGAAAAAGTAATTCATGGCAGACGGTTTGAGCACATCAGTAAGGAAAACAGCCTTCACTGCACAATAGAACTGGGACCGAGTGTGGTGCCGGGTGTTAAAGCTGGCCAACACTTACCATTATATTACGGTTTTATTGTTCATTTGGGGGAGAGGTTAAATGGAAGGCAGCTTGACTGAATAGTAAGTTTGTGTAGCCTTTTGCTGTTTCTTATGTGAGCCTCATATTGACCTAAAAATAATCAGTCACAACAGCCGTGAATGCAGACTGGGGCAAAATGATTTGCTTTTGCTGATTTTTATTTTTTTTATTTTTATTTTTTTAAGTCTGAACTTACTCTTGTCTCCATCCTGGAGCTGGATCTTAATGCATTGCAGAAGGGTAGCCTGAGTGTCTGTGCTTCTGCTCTACTGTCTTCATGTCACCTATTTAGAGAAATGTTGTATTTCCTGTATGCTGTGTAATATATCTGCAGTTAAGATGTTAAATGTCTGGGTAGCCTGTCCTCCCAAAGCATACTCAGCATCTCTTGAGCTACACTCACTGGACCTCTTAGAACAACTAAACATACTGCACAGCAGCACAGAGGGTCTAGAAGTGAACTTTCCTATCAGTTATGGGGCATGAGAATCTCAGGCAGCAGCGTGCTTCTGTTGTGGTATTTGCCTTACCATGTTAGCACAGGACTCAAATTCACACTTCAGATCCACATTTTCCTCTCTCCTTCTCTAACACAATCTCCTTATCCAGCCTGGCTGAGTTGCTGGTCCCTCCTAACCCAGGCTCCCAAATGCCTGGATGGATGACTGACTTTAGTCAATGTCAAGCCTGTAGAAGGGTGTGCTTAGGAAGATGCTTTGGCTGGGCAGGTACTTTTTCAAGATAAGAGTTCTTGGGGTGCCATCTTAGAGCAAGTAGCAAGGTTTTTCCAAAGAGATTAATGATTCTGGCTCACACTTTAAAGGTGTGATATTTTCAAAAAATCCAGGACATTTAACCTCTGAAATGGTGTATTCTGAATGACTGTTGCTTCTTATAGACAGCTGTCTTATAGACAGGTTGGCAAACCAAAGAGAAAATCCATATTTAGTAGCTCCCTTAACCTGTTTCTGTTGCACAACCAGCCTAAAAACAACCCCTGATAAAATGTCTTCCAGTTTGAGCTTTCGTACCTGGTTCCACATTCTTTACCCTATTAAGTATTTTTTAAACCTGAACAATATCTTCAATGGTTCTTCTCTACTCTGTATGAAATGAATTTAGTTCAATAAAGCTTGTCATAGTAGCTCAAAGTATTTCCATTAGAACTTGAAATATGTTGGCAGGAAACATTTAAATGTGCCTCTCAGAGTGTGAATGTTTGGAGGCTTTGAGGATATTTTTTTGTTCTAGTTTTCTTTTAATAGAACACTTCAGTTTGTTGTGTTTCGTAAGTGTAAATTATTTTGTCTGATTTCAAGGCCTGCACAAAGCCCAGAAAGAAATGTTTGTGTCTCTCTAGATAATGTATTAAATTAATATTTCTCAGTTCAGAAAACTACCCAAAGTTAGGAGAGTGTAAAGGTACATGCTTAAACTGAATCATTTCCTTGATGCTGTTTAAGCTAAAATCCTAATCTGAACAGGAATGGACTTGAGCATGTACTTCTAATATGTCTTAAACTGTGCCAGTCTCATCATAAATCACATCTACATTTTTACCCTTGACTGTATCCCTCCTGAAGATCTCTCTTGAATGTGTCTTCAACCAAAACCTAGAATCACAGAATCATAGAACAGCCCGTGTTGGAAGGGACTCATAAGAATCATTGAGTCCAACGCATGGCCCCATACAGGACCACCCAAGCTCTTGTTTTGTCCTTTATCTGTGTCTGTCATAAGAATCCCAGATTGTTGTTACTTCCATTCAAATTCATCTTGCAGCTTAAGTTTATGGAGATAAGATTAGCAACCTTCAATGCATCAGACTATTAACGATGGAGGTCAGACCAACTTTGATGTATTGGCGACACAGAAAAACAGGCCAGGAGGTGAGAAACCAGCTTGGCATCTGATATTTGAGCATGTCAAGTTTTGCTGCTGACTTCTAATTGCAACATGCTCACAAGAAAAATATTCACTGTGATTCAACAGCGATTGTTCAATTTGTATGAAGCTCTTTCTTCAAGGTTCACGTATTTCCAAACAAATTAAATTCCAATGATCTTTCTCTCGTATGTGCTGTATACTTACTAAAAAGCTTTGACCGCCACAGAGTCTAAGGACACTCATTCTCCTTCATGTACTAAATACTTTCTCTTAAGCTTAAAACACTATTCATTCAGAAAGAACAGAGACAATGCAATCCCCCAAACTATTAATTTTTTTATAATTGTAAATTTATAATTTCAATTTTGCATACCCATGGAAGTCTCTCCCTACAGCATTGTTAGAAATGATTTTTTAAAAGCCTTTGCTTAAAAAAACATAAAAGATTAAGCTTTCATTTTAGTAAAAATCCCCTCAGGCAATAAATAGGTTCTTTTGTCTCTTGGCCCTGGAAAAAAAAATTAAAATGGTTTAAATTGCCCATGGTTAAAGTAACTGTTTCTTGCAATTATCAGATAGTAGTGAATAAAAATGAAAATGAAATCATGAAAGAATAAAAACCAGGTAAATGCATATTATGTCTTTCATGAGTTTCTCACGGGTCTTTTGAAGACTCATTTAATCATCCTACTTGTCTTTTATTTTGATATGATAATTGTTTCCTTTATTTACTTTAATCACCTCTATTTGGTTAATTAATTCTTCAATTTCTTTTCATTTCACTCACTTACTTAGAATATTTTCTTGTTTTAAAGGCAAGTGCCTGTAGTACTTCTTAATGTAATGGTATGGCCTTGGGGTAACTTTTACCCAACTCTATGGAGCCATGGACATTGTCTGAGCCAGTTTGTCTCAACTTCCCCCTGGCATCTTCCCAGAAGTTTGCATTTCTCATTATATCAGCAAGGAGTTTGGAGGAACTATGTCAGGTGTAGATATTGGCACTTAATTTGGGCAGGACAAAACTCAGCTGAGTGTTAGGGGCTTTGTCCTGTTCTCCAGAGAATATCCTTGCCGTATCCTGCAGAAACTCTGAGTAGCACAAAGCCCACAGAAAGACTGCTCCTGCAGAGGTGGACATACGAGCTCAGGATCAATATGTCTCCCTCCAACACTCTGACATTTACTTTGCTTTACTTGGCCCATTACCCTAATTTTCACAAGGATAATGTGTGGGGTTTTTTTTCTGTCATTCCTGGGTAGAACAACCTTGGTACTGTAAGAAATTTCCTGCTATCTTTTTGTAAACTAGTATTAAGCAACAGCAGAAAAATATCTGCACTCTGAAAAGGAAGAATATGGAAGTTGGGTTTCACATGCCAGCTTATTTTTTCATCTTATAACTTTCCACCATTGCACAGATGTTTACTGTTGAATGTCATAGCATGAAAGCCACAAAATCACAGAGTTTGGAAGGATCTGTACCCAGAGTCTCTGCTCCAGACTCTTGCTCAAACCAGAGCCACGTAGAGCAGGTTGGTGAATGCTACGTCCAGCCAAGGATTGAGCATCTCCGGAGATGGAGATTCCACTGCATCCGTGGGCTTGTTTCAATTTTGTTTCTTAAAATTCATACATAACTGTTTTTCAATAGCCAGTAGGGAAGCTCTTCTATGTGCAAAGGAAGAGACGAAACATCTAATTATACATCCAAATTTATCTGCGTAAGCATAGTAGCTTAGTGGGTAGTAATGGTGATAGGACTAGATGATCTTGTAGGTCCTTTCCAACCTCGTGATTTTATGATTCTATGATACTCAGTATAACTTCTGAGCTGTGGAGGAATTGCTAAACCAGAAGCTAATTCAGTTGCAGACTTAGGAGCCTTGATTTTCCATGACATTTTCATGATTATTTGATTCTCTAAACTTATTATTTATTCACACCACTGAACTAGCTATTCATGCTTCAGTAACAGAACTCTTCAGGTTTATCTGTTGCGTAAACCTAAAAGGAAATTTGTGCAAAAAATACTGTCAGTGTAGAAAGACAGACTTTTTTCTTTAACAACCTCTTAAAATCAAGCCCAGCTTTTGCCATGTTCTGTCAGAATTCACCTGTTAAGTCTTATGTTGAAAAAAGCCCTCCTCAAATAAAAGGTGTAAAAATGCTCATTTTCAGACAGATGCTGACACTGAAGTATTATTGCCTCCCCCCTAAGAAAGGAACTCTGTGAAGTATAGAATAAACTGAAAAAAGAGAANCTTTGTCTCAAACAACTGTGTCAAAACTAAAAATTTTAGTCAAGTAACTCAAAGATGGGCTCTCAATCCAGGATTTATTCTCTGTAAGTCATATGGTCTTGAGGCTAATAAAGAAATTGTAGCAGCACATCACTTTTACTTGAGGAATATACCTTCTCGACTAAAGATTAGATTGCTAATGTGCTCAAATATGAGATGATTTAATGACTGACTGCCTCTCCTGGAAAACAATTTTAACTTTATATTCATTATAAAAACTGCTCTAAATTTACTCCATTCTTTCCCCAAAACATGCAACTCTTAAACCTTCCTGTTGAAGATCAAATTAGCGATATTAAATTTCTCTCCAAGCTATAGCTCTGCAAAGAAGCACAAAAGACTAACTGTTATTTCACTGTTAGGACCAAGAGTTCATGTCCTCTCCTTGGAAATCAAAAATTATCCAGGACTTTATCTTCAGTGCTATGCTGTGCACTCAGTACTAAAGACTCACATGGCGTGTTTTATAGAAGGAATAGAAAATGCTCCTGCGTCTCCAGCAAGGTCTCACCTGCTGAAGCTATTCTTGAACGTTGTTCGCACAGCCCAGAAAGAAGCATAAAGGCCCAGAGTTCTTTAACTTAAGCTATTTGCATTCATTTTACAAAAAAAATGAATCCAATGTGTACTCTTCACATTATGTATGGCTTGCTTATTAATAGAATATTTCAAGTTGAAGACTAAAGTCTACACACAACTGAGAAAGATGCTTAGAAGATAGGTTATTGATGCTTGCATGTTCTTTGAGCTAAAAAAATGTGCTTACAGTCAAATATTTGTTCTGGTTCTTGTGCTGAATTTAATGGCGAGGGTTAGGCATTCCTCAGGATAAGTAAAGACAGAATCTGCATGCTTGAGTAGTTCTGCATGCTAGAATTTATTCAAGCACTTGCAGTGCGTTTTAGGGGTCAGACTTTTGTCTTTGAAGTCAGTGAGTGTGCTTACCACTGAATCCAGGCACTAAAAGTTTGATCAAAAGCCACAGAAGCTGTGGAATTCTCACTCTTACTTATGTGTCAGGACTCTAGTGCCTCTTGAGCACAGAAGTCCCAATGAAGTCACAGTTTGCTAAATTGGGATGCTTAATGCAGCTGCCCCCTCATCCAAAATTAAGGACCTCCAGATCTGCAAGTATTAACCTGTACTGCTAAAGCTCATGTCTTCTCTGAGCTACGCAGAAGGTACACAGCACACACTCTATACATGTATATAAATACACATGTAAAGAAATATTTCCTCAGCAATAGTATTTCTTAAATAAAAGCAATTTTCTTTGCAAGCAGCGCCTCAGAGTAGTTAAATTAATTTTTATGCTTTTATAGCTTATATCTTTGGCTTTATTGGAAGGGATGTTTGCATAGGCATTTTTAGTTGAACACAACAGAAGCTTGTTTAAAAGACAAGGATCTGATCCAAAGAAAAATGAGGATTTGTCTCAGGAACTCACTAGCATACAAACATTAAACACACAAAGCGTCAGCCCAAAAGTGAATCCTGTTCTTGCTGTAGCAGCCCACTGGCACTACTGTGTGTTCTGTGTTTCCTTTGCCATAAAGATTTTTGTTCATAAAGTATTTGTGATGTCCAAGTGAATCATGATACTGGCCTCACTAAAATTTGTGATATTTGAATTTGAGAGGCAAAAAGCAGTAGGTTGCCATTTAGCTTTCCAAGCCTTAAGGTTCCACACTCAATTCCCCAGCTTAGATGTTCTCATTTTTATTGAAAAATGAGATTTTCATGAAATCATTTTATTTCAGGAGCCAAACCAAAGAAAACAGTGTAATATGTCAAGACTATTAAAAAAAAAAAAAAATAAAAAAAAAAAAATAAAAAAATAAAGACTGGGGGAGTTGGCAGTGTTGCCTTGACTATTATAATGATCCCCCGGTCTTGATTACAGGAGCTAACCCTACCTTGCCAAACTCTGCTTTATCACTCTTTGTAAAACACGTAAGCGCATACCATCACTGGGTGTATATTTTATAGTGAGTACTTCCTTGCTTTTCTTCCCTCCTCCAATATCTGCTAATGCTAATTTAAAGACAGTGTTTTCCCTCACGTGCCTTGCAAGCTTCAGTGTCTAGCCTGTGCTTTGTCTTTGGGGAAGGCTAATAATGTGGATGAATTTCATTATATGATTTGATTGTCTTATTTTAGAAAGACAGTGCAAGCTGCATTAAGCACTAGCAAGCTTTCAAGAAGAAAAAATAAAAAGATTCCTTCTTCAAATATATACAAACTGCATGGAAGGCATAGATCAAAGGTGATGGATGTCGCTTGAATGTTTGTATTCAATTTGGCTGGTACTGAATTAGATCCAAAAAACAGCAGTTTTTTAAGCGAACCTGCCTGTGTAAGAAGAACCTGGGAAGTACTATACAGACAGTGTAAACACAGAGGTTTTTATATTCTACTGGATTACTGTAGAAAATTTGGATGCTCCCAAATTGTATTATCTATGAAGATTTTCTATCATCTATCAATGCTTCAGCTGGAATAAACATTTTCTCATGCAGAAATATTTCTATGTATATGACCGTTCAGAACACATAAATATGTATGGTGCTCATTAAAAACACAAAGGAACTCTCTTAATTTCAGTAGACAGCCAGTGTGTTTTGCTTTCCGAAGTCATGCAGGAGAAGAATCCACACTTTTGGCTTTTCAGACCCCTAAATCCTCTACAGCTGGGGCTTTTTATATTTTTTCAGTGTATGTATGTTCTTTTTTTTCAAGTACATTCCAAACTCTCTCACAGTTTGGTTGCATTTTGGGATGAACTTCTAGCCCATTCTGGGCCCTTTTCAATTCATTTCACCCTTCTTTTGCAACCCAAGCCAGATTTCCTCCTGTTGCAGAGTCTGTAGGAGCAGATGGGTGAGAGAAACTCTGTGAGATTCTGCTTTCTGAATATTTTCCTCTAATTGTTGTATTGGCTCAGTAGATCTGGAGGGACCAGTTGGAAGCCAAGGGCCATCTGCACAAAAGCTCTATACTTTTGCATTGGCCCAAGGATCCTTTTATCCTCTGACTCGTTGGTGGCTTCATTCCAGCAGAGCCATACTGAAAGAGGACTTCTCCTGCTATGACCTCTTTAGGGATATCATATTAAAAGTAAAGGTCAGCAAGAAACTCTTTCCAGCTCAAGGGAGATAGCTGTTTCTTAAAGATAACTACCAGTTTTGAAAATGTTGACCTCAGGGACTGAAAGCATTGAGCTTTTGTAACACTAATTCCATTGAAAGTCCTTAATTTAACCCCTACAATTTGCATTTTTTTGAAGATAAGAAGTTAAACAATTTGATTTAGCATTCTTGGAGAACCAGAGTGACGCAAGTGAGGCTCTTGCCAATCTACATGTAGCTCCTGCTCATGGGAGAAGGAGAAGCACCTTGAGAGGAAAAACAAGGCTCCGCAGCTTACGAGATGTGCTTATTCATATGGTAAAAGTGTGTAATGTGGAGTTTGGCCAAGTCTGGACACAAGATCTGTAGGTCTGGCTGGGCTTTCAACAAACAATGGAAGGAGGGAGAGAAGCTTTTGATTCCCTTGGCCTCTCTGAGGTTGGAAGTTATCTCGCTGACCAGCGGCAGCTTGGAAATTGGGCATCAAGACTCCCTACAATGTCAGTGAAGAGGATTCATTCCTAGGCAGCAAGTCATCCTACCAAGGGCTAGGGTTAGTCTTATCTACTTTAATTTAATGAATTTTAGGACCAATCATCCACACTCTCTCCCTTTGACTGTAACAAAAGCCTGGGTGAGTAACTTTAATTCTCATAAAGTTAGATCAGATGGATCTCTCCAACTAAGACTGGGAAATTTTCAATTGAAAAAAGCACATTTTGTGCCAGGAATGCGTTACAAGATTATGTAACTTGGAAATGGACTGAAATCCTGTGCAAGTCAATTGATAGTTCTAACTTTCAGTCGGATTTAAGCATGTATTCTTAAATAACATGATTACCAGGGTAGAATCCAGTGTGGACTTAAAAGTTGTTTTAGGGGCTTTTCTAAGTCAAACAGTAAGTAGTCAGGATACTTAAGCACTTCTGAGATAAGCAGCTTTCTAAAGGTAGGTACGCCGTATATATGATTTAATGGAGGTAACAGTCTCCTGTCCCTTTTAATTCTTTAAATATTGCTGGAGTAACACTGCACTTTCAGACTCAGCCTGAAAAGACTTTCCCCCAGTTTCTAACATAAGCATCCAGAATGGCTGGTATCAGTGCCAGCAAATGGATGCTTTTTGGCCTAGAAATGATGTATTTTACCTTAATCCACAATTTTTAAGCTGCGGTCAGGATATAACTCAGAAGGAATAAATCCCAATAATTGGGATAGATACAATTTCCAAAGAAAAAAATAGGCAACAACAGGGGTCAAGCTATTGGAAACTGCTTATGAGTGATTCAGATTCAACTCTGATAATCACCACCGATTTGGAAATTCTCTGTGCATATCTTGTCGCTAAAATGTGGTCAGTGCCTTCCTTTATCAGCATTTGTTCAGCAAGCAAATTAAGCTATTTCCTAATATGATTTTATTATGATATTTGGAAACCCAGATCTGAAGAGATCTTGGAAGACTTCAGGAATGGTTTGTGATTCTGCTGTCTCCTCTACAAATAACCCAATAATTTCAAATTTACAGATATCACAGGAGAAAAGCTGTGGTGACTGAAACGAGGCAAATTGCCTCATTGTATGAAAGTTTGTGTCGGAGGCAGCGCAAGGAGTTGCAGAATGTAAATCTCGTGCTCTCAAATTTTCCCGTGTTTTCACAGAACTGCATCTGTGACTGAGCAGCACTACAAAAATTTCCTGCGAATGTGCTAATAGGCCTTATGAGAATGTTCTATCACCATCCATCTGTCACTTTTTAACAGGCCTGATTGGCAAGCACTTGTAACAACTGACATCTGTTCTTGCTTATTGATATGTAGATTTATGGTAATTGCTGTGAACAATAAGACACAAAATTACCTAAGGTGAACATTAAATTAAATTTTCATGCCCCTATCCTTATAAATAATTTTTTAAAAAATCTTAAGTTTCAAGCAAGGCATACCGTGCATCTGTTTTGTACATCATTTAATTGTTTTTTTAATCTGCCAAATAGCAAAATGAAAGTTGAATTTCCTTGCAATCTTGAATATTTGCCAAGCTAATAGCACATTGGTAAATACGTGTTATTAAAAATGGAATCAAACTGTATTGTGATTCTGTTTTTTTTTAATCATTTCACTTTAATTCCCAACATCGTCTCTATCATGAAGATCAAGAGTTATTCCTTGCCCAGAAATGTTTTTTTCCCTACAGGGGGACTTCCATTTTTCATGTGTAACTCTGCCTATGAGGCTGCTCTTCAGTGTTAAGCAATTTGCATTTCTTCAGAGAGAGGTGCATTTGCTGAGTGAGCAGCACTTTCAAATGAGAACAATCTACTCATTTTCAGTCCAGCTCCGTTGCGGGATTTGGGACTATTTTGAAAAAGTTGTAGGATGTGAAATGCGTGAAGACAGTGTGTGAAAGAGGAGAGAATGACCGAGCAGATTAGTCCCACAGAACTGTACCTTGGCTGAAGTTCAGTTGAATCAAAATCCCCATTTGAAAGGAAAGTACATTCTGGGTTTGGAACTTGAGAGCATTTGGTTTCCCTTCTCCAATTTTGTCCTAGCAAGTGGGATATTGATGCACTTGACAAGTTGATGGGCAAAGCCAGTGAAGGGAGAGCAGAGAAGATAAACTGCCTAGGGAACATAAAAGTGTGATGACAAGAGTTATTTTTTTTTTGAAAGTTGGAGCAAAATGGATCCTAAAGAGTTTGTGTATTAAATGATAAACTGGTTGACACAAGCAGCTGTAGGGCATGCTGGGTGACTGCATGTGCTCTGAGCCCCTGCTGACAGCCACTCTGGGGCACTCGGTGCAGTGATGCTCTTTGGGCTCCTTCTCATGACAACAGCAGGCAGGTTGGTTGTTTTTTTTTCCTAAAGGCACTGTAGCTGACATCCCATAACATCTGCAGAGCTGGTTTGTGGCCAGTGTATTTTAGTCACCTCCGTGCTCAAACAGACTGGGTGGGGAGGCAACTCCGTCACTGCCTCACTCTTGTTTATTAATCTCCTTTTGGCATAGAAACTCTTTCTTCAAGTTGACGGATCCCTCTTGTCCTTGCACAGGAAATGTCCCACTATAAAATAATGTTCTTTCATGATGATATANCTCTTTCTTCAAGGTTCACGTATTTCCAAACAAATTAAATTCCAATGATCTTTCTCTCGTATGTGCTGTATACTTACTAAAAAGCTTTGACCGCCACAGAGTCTAAGGACACTCATTCTCCTTCATGTACTAAATACTTTCTCTTAAGCTTAAAACACTATTCATTCAGAAAGAACAGAGACAATGCAATCCCCCAAACTATTAATTTTTTTATAATTGTAAATTTATAATTTCAATTTTGCATACCCATGGAAGTCTCTCCCTACAGCATTGTTAGAAATGATTTTTTAAAAGCCTTTGCTTAAAAAAACATAAAAGATTAAGCTTTCATTTTAGTAAAAATCCCCTCAGGCAATAAATAGGTTCTTTTGTCTCTTGGCCCTGGAAAAAAAAATTAAAATGGTTTAAATTGCCCATGGTTAAAGTAACTGTTTCTTGCAATTATCAGATAGTAGTGAATAAAAATGAAAATGAAATCATGAAAGAATAAAAACCAGGTAAATGCATATTATGTCTTTCATGAGTTTCTCACGGGTCTTTTGAAGACTCATTTAATCATCCTACTTGTCTTTTATTTTGATATGATAATTGTTTCCTTTATTTACTTTAATCACCTCTATTTGGTTAATTAATTCTTCAATTTCTTTTCATTTCACTCACTTACTTAGAATATTTTCTTGTTTTAAAGGCAAGTGCCTGTAGTACTTCTTAATGTAATGGTATGGCCTTGGGGTAACTTTTACCCAACTCTATGGAGCCATGGACATTGTCTGAGCCAGTTTGTCTCAACTTCCCCCTGGCATCTTCCCAGAAGTTTGCATTTCTCATTATATCAGCAAGGAGTTTGGAGGAACTATGTCAGGTGTAGATATTGGCACTTAATTTGGGCAGGACAAAACTCAGCTGAGTGTTAGGGGCTTTGTCCTGTTCTCCAGAGAATATCCTTGCCGTATCCTGCAGAAACTCTGAGTAGCACAAAGCCCACAGAAAGACTGCTCCTGCAGAGGTGGACATACGAGCTCAGGATCAATATGTCTCCCTCCAACACTCTGACATTTACTTTGCTTTACTTGGCCCATTACCCTAATTTTCACAAGGATAATGTGTGGGGTTTTTTTTCTGTCATTCCTGGGTAGAACAACCTTGGTACTGTAAGAAATTTCCTGCTATCTTTTTGTAAACTAGTATTAAGCAACAGCAGAAAAATATCTGCACTCTGAAAAGGAAGAATATGGAAGTTGGGTTTCACATGCCAGCTTATTTTTTCATCTTATAACTTTCCACCATTGCACAGATGTTTACTGTTGAATGTCATAGCATGAAAGCCACAAAATCACAGAGTTTGGAAGGATCTGTACCCAGAGTCTCTGCTCCAGACTCTTGCTCAAACCAGAGCCACGTAGAGCAGGTTGGTGAATGCTACGTCCAGCCAAGGATTGAGCATCTCCGGAGATGGAGATTCCACTGCATCCGTGGGCTTGTTTCAATTTTGTTTCTTAAAATTCATACATAACTGTTTTTCAATAGCCAGTAGGGAAGCTCTTCTATGTGCAAAGGAAGAGAAGAAACATCTAATTATACATCCAAATTTATCTGCGTAAGCATAGTAGCTTAGTGGGTAGTAATGGTGATAGGACTAGATGATCTTGTAGGTCCTTTCCAACCTCGTGATTTTATGATTCTATGATACTCAGTATAACTTCTGAGCTGTGGAGGAATTGCTAAACCAGAAGCTAATTCAGTTGCAGACTTAGGAGCCTTGATTTTCCATGACATTTTCATGATTATTTGATTCTCTAAACTTATTATTTATTCACACCACTGAACTAGCTATTCATGCTTCAGTAACAGAACTCTTCAGGTTTATCTGTTGAGTAAACCTAAAAGGAAATATGTGCAAAAAATACTGTCAGTGTAGAAAGACAGACTTTTTTCTTTAACAACCTCTTAAAATCAAGCCCAGCTTTTGCCATGTTCTGTCAGAATTCACCTGTTAAGTCTTATGTTGAAAAAAGCCCTCCTCAAATAAAAGGTGTAAAAATGCTCATTTTCAGACAGATGCTGACACTGAAGTATTATTGCCTCCCCCCTAAGAAAGGAACTCTGTGAAGTATAGAATAAACTGAAAAAAGAGAAGAAAAAAATATTACCATTAGTGTCTGTCCTGGAAGAATTAGTTCAACTTTTCCCCCTGCTAAAAGCAGAGGATTATAACTCACAGTTAACAGCTGTGGTTCATTATTTTTTTCTACCCCCTAATATGGCATAAAGATTGTCTTTGTTAGTTGAAGGTATTCATGTTGTGAACACAATTGTTGAAATGTTAGCGATTTTATGGAATATACAAGGTGCTTCAGCTGAGAAGCAGTGGAGAGTGTTCAAATAATCATTCTTAGAAGATTCTCTTTTTGTTCACTTCAGTACAATACATTTTTCTCCAATCAGCAGTGCAAGGCTGCCGCCGTGACATTTTGTTAGAGGCCAGTACACCCACTGAGATAGCTGTGATTTGCTTCCAGGATGATCCAAAAATAACCCTGCCAGTAGGTGTGTAGGAAGGTCTGACAGTTTGCTGAAGAATGAATTGGACTAGATGTTTCATGTTGGAAGGGATCGGTTTAAAATGCAGAATGGCACTCTTTATACTGTAGTACAAATTGATTATTTTTGTACCATTTCATGTGGAATTAATGCAGGTTTCATTGTTATAAAAACATTTAAACTAAGCTTTGTTTGGTTTGAAGTACATAGGAAACTTAGCTCTCATAATTTTAATTGTTTCTGGGATAAAAAAACAATTGCTAAATGTAACATATATCTTAAAAAAAGGCTTACTTATACAGTGTACCTACCAAATGGATGCCTCAGGTGAATGGCTGCTTAAACATCCCAAATATATGATTTTCAATGTTACATTTAAATGTAGTTTTATTATTAGCACCATTATCTTAGTGCTCTGAAATAGAGCAGTCCAACGTCTTAATCCTGATCTCAGCACCATTTTTTTTTTTTACAAATTATATATTTGCAAGGAAGCCAGGGAAGAAAATGTTGCCTTGGCACGCCGACCACCCAGCGCCCATCACTTAACTGCATAGTCCAGGAAGATTGCTGTCTGTGATGGAGGGAGTATATCACCAAACTGTTGTGTGTGAATCAGCCCTACATACTTTGTGTTAAGTATCTGAGTCTGTGCTTAGTTTCTAAACAAACAGATTATTGTGACTGATCTTAGTGCCCAGAGATGGTGAGGCTCCTTGCAGAGATACACTGGTGCTAAGTCCATCTGCTAATTAAGTCACCCTTAAGTAAGAATCCAAGCATATGTATTGGAGCCAAAACTAGGGAACTGGGCATGAATTTTTGACCTATATTTGTATTTTTAATGATGTTTCAAAACATCTAAAATGCCTAAAAGAAAAAGAGTTTGAATTGTGTCCAAAATATCCCAGAGTCTCAGTGCAATAAGAGGAGAGAAGAAGGGTGATTAATTCTCATGGAGCATTCCTGGAACAGCGATGTCTCTCCCTGGCTCCTCATTTGGAACAGTAACCTGAAGGATGCAGGTGGCAGCAGGCTAGCGATCGATTAACCAGAATGACCTGTTTGCAGATTTGTCCTGTAAAATGTATCAGGTCATTGTATATTCTCCTGGCAAAGAGATTTCTAAGCAGGAGTGTATTAATTCAGCCTAAGGGATCTTAGGGAAGTTCAGTTATTAAACGGCTGGGTTTAGAATGGGCAGAACCTGTCAGTGAAGAAGTGTGAGGCTGCTGGACTACTTCAGGAGGAGACCATTTCGAAAAGCACCCTGACTCTTTTTTAAAATAAACATCAATATTTTAGGAATTTTGGGCACGGAAAAATATCTGTCTGTTTCCTTAGAACGGCATGATCTCCAATGTTGAAGGATAGAAACACGTGCATATTTTTCAGCGAATAATTCTGCTGGTTAATTCTTCGCAGTTGTTTTTAGGAAACCGTGTACAGCACTAAACCATGGATTAGTAGGATCTAATTCAACAGGAGACATGTTTGTTTTTTAAACATTAGTACATTATCATCTTCCTAAAGTATTAAATCCAGTGCCTAAGCACCTTTTTGGATTTACTTTGCTTGCAGTATACAAATAACACTTTGTAATACATTACATTTTGAAAGTGTCTCTCTTCCCAACTCTTAATCTTTATTTCAGGCCACAGGAATCCCACTTCGTAAAAAGCCTGTTTTTCTCCTTTTGTTAGAAGTATTATTTCAAGCTCATTCAGGGCTATTTTCTACTAAAGAAATACTATACTATCAGCTTGGCTACACCGGTAGATATGTGAGCTTATATGCTATATATCTTACAAGAAGTCCAAGCCAAGAAAATGTTGGAGTTTGTAGTGTTTAGGAAACAATCCAAATCTTAGCAAAACTCATGCAATTGGAGGAGCTTTCAAAAAGCTAACATTTACTACTGCCAGCACTGCTCCTGCAATCCTAGCAAATTGTGCATATGTCCAAGCTACTCATGGCCTGTTTTCCTGAAGCAGGATAGATTGTGGAATACAGTGGGAATTGGAGTTTGTGAATGTTATCTTACTTTATCTGAAAAGATCTAGTTAGCTGAATATGGAGCCCCTGATTTATTTTATGCATTGGCCAAACACAAGCATCCTCAACAACTGCATGGGTTTGAAACCAAGTAAATTAAGCCCTTGACTGCCTTACTAATGGCCTTTGCAGTTTGTGAAATAAAAACGTGTCTTCACCAAATAATGCATGTCAACAAAACAGAAGCATCAGTGTGGAACTGGCCCAAAATATTAATTTGCTTTTTACTCTCTTCTTCCATCTTTATAATTTCAAAAGAAAATGTACCCTTAAACACAACAACATAGATTCACATAAGTATGCTCAGCGACCCTGAAAGTACTCCTGAAGAGTATGGATTTATGAGTCTAACTGAAGTCTCTACTTTGCTTCTTCTGTCTTTGCAAAGAATTTGAATGAATTAGTTCACCTCTCTGTTTGCGTCGGTTTTGTTTCTTTTTTCTTATATGTGAGCATGCACTCACAGGACATTGTGAAATATATAGGTGTTCTCAGAAAGTCACCTTCAGCCAAAAGGATCACCATGGGGAAAGACTCTTTCCTCTTCCTCGCTCCTGCTTAGTCTCACTTGCACATGCGTGCTAGAGACACACAGATGTGACTGGGTGTTGAGAGGCTGCTGTTCTGCCTTCCTCCATTACTCAGTAGTATGTCTCTTTTCCTGTATCCTGAGAAGTCATAGATAATCTTTCATAGGGATTGTTCACCTGTGAGTAATGAAGAAACAGAGGGACATTGACTAATTCAGGAAAGGCTGTGATATCGGTATATGTCTCTCTATATTGTCATTCTCATTTCTGTCAACTCTTTCTTCCTCTCTTGCTTTTCTGGTTCTCCGTCCCTGGAGTGCATCTGTCACTTTTATTTTATTCTTTCCAAGCACAAGCAGAGCACTTAAACTTACTAGAATCTTCCTTTTTGACACGTCAGACAGCACTTCCAGATAGCAGAAAATGATCAAGTTTCTACTCATCCCTCCATGCCATGGGCAGTGTGTTTGTCAGAGAACTTCGAGGAATGTCTGTCTCCCCCAGACAGGAAAATCCACATTTCCTTTGCCAAAAATTGCCCTGAGAAGCAGAAAGGGTGCATGATGGCACTGTGTTAGTGACTGGCAGGCCACCAGTTTGTTTGAGGGTGGATACTCAGATTGGTTGGAGATCACCATAAAGGGCAGACAATTTAATGCCAATCACAACACACTAGTTAGATTAGAATACTGATGAGCCCTTTTGAAAGGCCAACTGCATCTTCTTTCAGCAAAAATATTAAAATGCCCCCTTTTCTCCTACTCCCCCCTTTATTCTCCACAAGAATAAATTAAAACTTGGAGGTGTGGTTATTATCACAGAATAATTAGACCCCATGGGATTAGAGACACTCAACGTTTGTTAATACCCCTGGGTTGTGATTATCTAATAATGATGATGCCTCTGTCATCGCTTAATTATTCTTCCTCTTTAAAATGTTCCTTGTGCAGTCAGTGCCCTTAGAGTGTGCTCATTTCAGACAGAAACGCAACTGCAAATTCCTGAGAGCAGTGTCACATGGGCAGTGTGACTGACTTCCCAGTTCTCCCCCACACCCATGTTTATAACGCTCATTTCATAAGCTCCATCATCCCTATACTTCAGTTGCTTAGTTTTTCCATTGGAGGCATTTAAGTCACATTTAGGAGTGAACTTTATGGCTTCCATCTCCTTAAACCAGCCAGTTATTGTTAGAGCTATGTGAAGAGTGGACTGACCTTAAACACCTAGGATCAGCTCCATCCAGAATCCTGCATAACACCAGACTGTTGATTCATTGCTACGCAAGGAACTCCTACAGCTGAGTGCCCTTTTTATCTGTTTAAAAGAGTACCACAACCAAAATGAGATGCTGTAGATCATAACGAAGTTGGAAGCTTTGCATAGACTTTGCTGAACACAACTAAACTGTGGCCAGTATCCTTGGGCTTTCACTCAAGCCAGCAGGTGTTCATCTTGTTTAGATAAAGTTCGCATGACATCACTGCAAACATCATTGTTTTTTGCAACTAAAGCTTAGAAAGGGAAAAGAAAACAGAGACGTAATCTGATTATCCTTAAATCCATTGTTGTCTGTCAGCTTTATTATGCCTCTTGTACTAACAAAGGGACAAAGAATATTCTGTTTACCCAAGTGATTTTGAGTAGTAAGCAGAAGATTTTAAATTCAACTTGCTAAAATTAGAGATGTTTTTCTTAGAGTTAATATTTCTTTTCCATTTGTCCCCAACTCTTACCATTTACCTCTTCTGTGTTACTGACTGGGGAGATGTTAGAAATAAAATAATTTTGATTTTCTTTTCTTATTGCATGTATTCTCTTTTCATAGTTTTTTAAAATCCATCCTTTGCATCTTTACTACAATTTTATTTTCTGTTGCACATTGCTAAATCAAAAGGAAACTAAAATGAATCTAAAATCCATAGGAATCATGCAATGTCATGACCTCCTCTTGTTAGATGTAGATGTAGCCCTGGAAAGTTTACATAAGAAATACTTGAGGCAGACCAGGATCATAAACACAGCAAAGAGTTAAGTGGCATGTTCAGTCTCAACCTCTGTGCCTGTAAACAGACCTATAAACAGAAGCCAGATCTTCTGTTCCATTTTCTCCCAACCCATATTCTTTTTTCATCTTTCTTTTATTCTTCTTCATTGTTGCTTGACTTTTTCTGCTTTTCTGCTACACTGTTCTTTTTTTTAGGATCATAGGATATTGGAGGTTGAGAGGTCCTTGAGGAGGTCTGTTGTCCAACCCCAACTCAAAACAGGGTCAAGTGTGTGAGGTCAGATCAAGTTACTCAGAGCTTGATTTACTCAGGACTTGAAAACCTCCAACAACACAGACTGATCAGTCTGGGTAATCTGTTCCAATGCATGACAAGCTTCACATAGAAAAGGTTTTTCCTTGTATCCAGACTGAACCTCTTTTATTTCAATCTCCCTTTCTTCCTCCTGCCATACACTGCACTGAACAACCCAGCTCCAGATTCCTGCACATCGTAGGTGCAAAGGTGCTGCTGTTATGTCCCCCTGAAGCCATCTCTTCAGCATGAGCAAGTGCACCTCCACTGGCATCTCCCTGCAGGATGAGTCCTCCAGTCTTTGACCACCTTGGTGGCCTCCCACTGAGCACCATTCAGCTGATCAACATTTTTCTTGCAGTGAAGAGCACAAAACTAGATATAGTACTTAGATAAGATATAGTACTTAGATAACAAGTGCTGACTAAAGGAGAGACATCAGCTGGATCTCCTGTCTCTGCTCCTTTCCGTTCAGCCCAGGACACTGTTGGCTTTCTTACCTCCCAGAGCGTACTGCTGTGTTGTGGTCACCTCCCATCAGAACCATTAGGCCCTTTACAGCAGAGCTCCTCCCAGTCCCCCCATCCTATGCTTGTGTCATTGAAACACATTGCTCCTCCCCAGGTGCAGGAATTTGAATTTGTACTTTCATGCGAAGACCCTTTCATAAGGTACATGTTGGCCAACTCTGCCTCTCTGGGTCCCTTTGAATGTCAGCCATTTAATCAGGAGCTGATTAAGGCAGATCCGTTTTATCTAATCCTTGGATCCATTGGGCTCAGGAAGGCAGCAGAAAATTAGAAATGCAGCCTAATTCACACCAAGAAAGAGGATTCTAGATTCAGAAAAATGCCAATATAAATTTGACAGGAGACTCTCCCAAAAGAAGGCATGTGTTCTCTCAACTTCTCATGCTTAGAGTCACAGAGATGCTTAACCTTGCATTTTTCAGTAGTATTGATCCCTGGCACACTGCTGTATCATCTTTACTGGAGCAAAGTACTTCCAATGCTGAATTATTTTAACTCTCCATTAAGTAGAACAACAACAACAAAGTTGTGTTTCATAGCTGAGTGGTGTACTTTGCTTTTTAACGTATGCACACCCTCTACAACTGACTAAGCAGGATGTGAACAGAAAACAGATTTGCAGGTAACTGATAGCAAAGTAAATGTTCGTCTTCCAGTTGTGCCATGCATTAGGGAGTGACAAGCAGTTGTGGAGTGTAACTGAGAGCTGCATAAAGGAAAGCTGTCAATAGGGCTGACATGCTTATCGTTGTGGATTGGCTCTTCTCTTCTCATGGGTGGAGGGGGTGAAGGTCTACAGTAACCCTCCATATAGGCAAAGAGAGGAAGCCAGCCTTCTTTTTCTTTGACACCCTGCCCACACCAGGGAGTTGGAACTAGATGATCTTTCTGATCCCTTCCAACCCAAGCCATTGTATGATTCTGTTACTTTCTTTTCCTATTCTCTCTCGTAGTCCTGCCCTGAAACCAAAAAGGTATTTCCAGAAAGAAACCTTACTTAAAATCTTGGAAAAGTCTCTTCTGATATCCTTGATACCTTAGTACCAAACTGGCAGTGTGTCTGTGTATCATTTTCAGACAGTATTCTGGAAGACAAGAAAGAAAATAGGATGAGGCAAAGAGGAATGGAGGGAGTGCACAGCCTAGTGGATATCACCACCCAGAAAATAATGCCAAGTTAGCAAACATCATATGGAGTTTCCTAGAAGCCCTTTTATTTGTGGAATATGGCTTTCTATATCTCTCAGATATTTACCAAGTAAATTAAAGAATGGGGTCTAACACACACTTGAAACCATCTCTTTGCTAAATCATGGTATTACATATGTGATTTAAATAGATCGTTTTATTCAGAGCAGCGGCGAGAGGACGTGTTCCTATAGTATTCTCTTTCATCAGGTGCCTGGAGAGCTTTCCTGGTCTCTTCTGTTGGGAAACAGGATTTTAAATGTTGGCTTAGAAATATAGATGAGAAGATGAGAGATTTGCCCAACTCTCTACTGCAAGTCTGTACTGCATGAACTGTGCACTACAGATGAACACAGGTCTCTGGTTTTCTTACTTTAGTTTACCTAGAAGCCCTGTCAAGAGCATTCCTTGGTCTGAAGAACAGGAAATAAATAGGCATGATAGAAATATACCTGCATCTCAAAGATGTAGCCTTCTATAAAACAAGCCAGCAAGTGGAAAGCAGCAGAATCAACCCTGTTTTCCAACAACAAAACAAAACAAAACAAAACAAAAAAAGCATCCATAGTGAATACTTTATCTAAGGTAGCACAGGAAGTCTGAGGTAGAACCAGAGAGGCATCAACAGCATCCAGTAGTTTAGCTCATTGTGCATGCTCTCATGTGAGGCCATCCTACTTTGTATGACCTGTGCTGTGACTCTGCATAAGTCCCTGCTGTCTAGGTGTGCTTTACAGAAATATGCACACCCTCTGCACGTTGGTTCAGGATTGCCCAGCATCAGACTATTCCGTGAGCTCAAGATTTGATGGAGATGAATACATTCTGCATTTTCAAAGAATGACACCAGTGCACACAGGACAAAAGCAGACCCCTCACTTACAGATCAGGAAGGGCAGGATCCAACCCTCTTCATGTGACTCATCTGTAAGGCCTATGTCTACCTCTGTCTATCTGTGTTTATGGTCTTGTTCACCATCTCAATCAGTGGAAACAGGAGTACATCCAGAGCACAGCTCATCCTGACATAGAAATCCAAAGGTAGCGCACTGAAGTTAGATGTCTCTTTATCTGAGAGATGGTCCAAAAGAACGGTTTTGGCCAGACTAGCTTAAACTAACTGTGAGACTGCCAAAGGTGGAGAAATTAATCCCGTCTACAGTCTGCAATGCAAAGCCAAAAAAATATTTCCACATCATTGACTTTCCTAGATGCTGTTATCCTGAATCTAGTTTTCCAGCTGATGCGAATCCAGATGTAAATCATCCTGACTCTATAGATTTAAGCTTGCCAACAGAATGGCCAAAAGTTTATGTGTTAGTACTGCCTGTTTTTCTAGGTTGGCATAGTTTTTAGGAATTGTGTTGAAATGCTATTTAAATAAAAAGGGAAATGTCTCATTGTTCACTTAAACTTTTTGTATAAGAATCTCTGACTTAAAAGTTGCTATAATCTGTTACATGCAGAAATTAAAATGTTGAGAATAGATGAAAATACCAGATAAATCCAGCCTTAAAAACCTCCACAAAAACAACAGTGGTAATTAAATAACTGTACCATGTACAACATTCACTCCAAATCAAAACATGTTCACTATATCAAAGAGAGCTCTGTTAAATAATATGTTAATCAAAGACCAAGTTTCTTTATTTATAATGAAGCTCATAAAAAAAATCATTTAGGAGGAGATCAAATTGCTGAGGTTGGAAGGGATTTGGGAGTGTCACGAGGGAGAGCTGCAGCATGCTCTTCTCTATTTCTCAACTTCTTAATAATATTATTTATATTATTTGGAAGTGTCTGATTGTTTACTAAACTGAAGTTGAGTAGTCTGGAAGAAAAAAGAGGCAGATAGTTATGAGGCTGACTCAGAAATATGGGAATAGGGGGATCAGTGAAGAAGCGATGTTAGTCTCTAATAGTTAAATATACATTTTGAATCTTACCTTTCATGGTTGAAGATTCTAAAATCTTCTGTAAGGTCTCTGGATGTGTCCTAGATGGAGGAGGCAACAGCTGCCCAGCACATAGCATATCTTCTGGAAACAAAGCAGACTTTTCTACAGGTCACAGGACAATTCTTTATTCTTGCAAGTCTTCACTGACCTTTTTCCAAAGCTGTGATATTAATTTCACTTATTAACAGATTTTTAAGGTTAGTTGAAGTTAAGGTGAGCATCTAGCCTGAACTCTTGCAACAGCAGCCAAGGATTCAACCCCATAACTTCTCCACTAGGGCCGGGCAGTGCTGCTCTCGTTGAGCAACAGTCTCTTTGAGAAAGCTGTCGGCTTATTCCAGTGACTGATGTTGCAGAGGAAAAAGTTCCTTTGAGCAGGCAAAATCTTATCTGTTATGTTCTGATGTTTATCCAGGGCTTAAAATTGTTAGGGAGTGGTAGGTGCAGCAGATAAAAAGCAGCTCTGTTCTTCTCTGCCTATTGTATATGCGGCTACTGTATAATCATCAGGCTGAATCTCTTCCCCTGACTTCAGTATCAGCTAATTCACTTAACGCATCCCTAGGTACATCACCCTGTTGTGTATAGGTTTAAAGAGGCAACTATAAAATTGCTAGTATAAAGAGAAAAATAATATACCAAATGTTGTGGAAAAAAGGTGTGCCATATAGAGGGACTCCAGAAGCCTAAGTCATAGGAATTGGACTTGATGATCCTTATGGGTCCCTTCCAACTCAGGGTATTCTATGATTTGCACTTCTTTGTGTGTTTTGATTTTCCTCACTGTTGCACTTAATAGTGGTGCACCAGTAGGACAAAGAGGGTGATTCCTGGCGGCATTATAGATCCGTACATCAAGCTGTCTGTGTAGCTGGAGAGATACCTACTGTTAATTAAGCACCACTATGAAGTGATTCAATTCAGAGCAGCTACGTGCTGGTGTTGAGGATGGAGAGAGCTGTGAAATGTTTTCCTTTAATTTACATGGTGCAGGGAGAGCCTGGTAAAAATGAATTTATAAATTCTGTAGGTATCCAATCTGTGTTTTCATGTGGAAAACTAAAAGCCATAAATATAGAATAACGCTGTTCGAACAGTGCATTATGCTTCCTTTGCCATTACTCTGAGCAAGTTCTGGGAGCCCAGGAGCTTTGCTGACATGAGAGAAATATACAGGTTCCCCCAAAATAGTGCAATCATCTACAGTTACCACGAGGCATGTAATTTTTCTTTTTTTTTCCCTTTGGTTCAGTAGACGTTAAAACTTTTAGTTGAAAGAAACTAGAAAAGGGCAAAAGACAGGAAAGGCATAGTCCTTGTCTTCAGATGATTTTCAGCATATTCTGGGAGTTCATAAGGTAAAAACTTTCAGCTGGCCTAAGCCTCCACATGTCTCTTGTAAGACTTTCAAAGTTTTAAAGACTTTGTTTCATCTCCCTTTAAGTTTTTTGAGGATAAGGAATACCATTTCTTCAACTATTGATTTTTGCAGTATTTTGTGACAGATTTTCAGCTCTCTCTAAGTCTTGGTCCCATTCATAATAATGTCTTAGCTCATCATTGTCTTCATTTCATATGCACAGGATGCAGTAAAAGAGGAGAAGGTGTGGAGTCTCCCAGGATATCTCATCCAACAAGTTGCTGGATCCATCGCTTACAAGTGTCCTAATGAATGGAGCTCCTTTTATTTCTGTTCAGCCCATGTTCAATAAGATAATGGAAACCACACAATTTGTTCAGTTTCTTTTTCCTCAAAGAAATAATAAGCCAAAGAGGAAAAAAAAAAACGTTGTACCAGTGGATCTGTGAGACAGATAGCTCTAATCAGAAGAAATAGCCACAACAACAAAATGCTGATTTCTAAGGTTCTTCAATGCTTCAACTAGTATTTTACATTGATTATGTGCCAAGTCATTATTTAGGCAAGCTAGATAATCTGCATTGCAACTTCAAATGGGAGAATCGCTGAGGCACCTGCTCTGTGTTTGTCTGATGGAATAGAGAAACTTGAAAAGAATAAAAGAAAAAAAGAAATGTTGGCCCCAGATATTGGCCATCCCCAAGGCACGTGTTTGAGCAGTGAGCCTGATAAGAACCACCACGATGAGCTCTGAGCTACGCAAGAGGATTTAATCAGATTTTTCTGCCTTCTCCAACAGATGTGTTGACAATCCATAAGCGCATGGCTCTCACTCACAGGAGTTATTTGCCCCCAAGAGCTTTAATGTAATTTTAGGCAAACAATTTGCTAGCCCCCATTTCTCTCATTTCTTAAATATATGTGTTTCCTCAAGAGAAAAGAGTAATATAATCCTCTGAAAGAGAAATGGATGGAATTCAGCCCAGTCATAACCAATCAGATCCTTCAGATTTAAGTGCTTCATTTAAATGATCGGATAATGAACATGAACAGAAACACAGAGCTGTGTTGGTCACAGGGAATTCACTGACATTCATTCACTTTGATTTTTTCTCTCTTCTCTGCTGGTGTTCACATTATCCAACAAAAGAGTTTTTTCACTTGTTTCCTGGATTAAGTTTTTTTTAATCAAAGGCATTATTGGCTTATTGCTTTGCAGAAGGTGATTGATCAACCAAACTGCTTTCATCTGCAACATATAAAATTATTCAAGAGAACACTGCAGATGTGGTGGAAGTAGGGACAAGGGATGCTCCAGAGTCAGGAAATCTTTCCTTACTCTCATCAAGAGAGTCCTTTGGACTTTGAGGCCCATGGGGGAAAGGCTTGTCTTTGGTGGGTCTTGAGGTTGTAAAGATGGGTTCTTTGTAGTTTAGGCCTTTGAAGTTCACCCACAGAGTTTGAAAATCTAGCCTCAGCTTCTTTTTCCTTCCTGAATGCTGCAAACTGTAGGTACTCCACTTTCTTGAGGGTTCACTGGGTAATCTGATGTGTTCAGCAACCCAAAAGAGCATGAAGATAGAAGTCATCTTAACCATTTCCCAGCTACATAACGGATAGGAGCAAAAAAACATGGTGTAGACATGATGTGCATGCAGTAGATCACCAACAAAACACTGACTTTGACTGTTCACTTTTCAGAACAGAGTGCAATTTTTAAAGAAAAAGAAAAAAAGTCTTTGTGATTGGTGTACTAACACAGGGCTCTAGAGACAAGCTAAAAACCTAATTACTTCCTCAGTTTCTGTAAGCGTGATTTACCTGATATAACTTCACATATCTGTAAGTTAATTTTTTAATTCATGGAGGCTATTCAAGGCCCCTCTGCAGGTGAAGTACACTTTTCAAATTCATCCCACTTATCCTAAATGATAGAAATTTCTACAGCACCTTATTTCCTATGATAAGAGAGTGAGTCTCTTTCTCTGCCTAGGCATATAGTTTAGATGGATTTCTCTCTCTCCCACCTTCAGAATTGTCTCAACATCATAGCAGCAAAGACCTTTTATCTATCTGAGCCTTAGCTTTCCCTCTGGCAGAGCTTTGGTAGAAGCATACAGTATCATCTATGGCGTACATGTACACGACTAGTTGCATACATAGACTAGACTAAAGGCCTGCAATAAGTAGTTACTTTTTGTGTGTGTCCTGTAATTCTTCTTTTTGTAAACTTCAGGCATTCAGATAGTGTTCATACAATGCCCTGTAGCCATAACTGGAGAGTAGTGTCTCACAGAAGATTTTAAATTTTACTTGAAGGGTCTGTGACAAAAATCTGTTGTATGACAAAATTGCTACAAGGAATTCTATTTTTTCAGTGATGGTGTTTAAAAAGTGGCAGTATCTCAGCTGGTTAGCTGATCACCCTGGGATGCTATCCTGGTTGACAAACTTCTGAAAAAGTGACTGTACTCAATCTTATTGTTTCTGTATTATGTTTGCAAATAGCTGCAAACAGTGCTAAATTTTATCATCCAGACTTTGCAATTCAAGGCTCATCAACACTTTCCGTGAACAGTCGTAATAGTAACATTTTGAACAAGGTTGGTCTATTGGTCTGATATTTTTACTTTCTTTATTGCAAGTAGCTTTGTTGTTCCACTTGATGTTATTGTAAGTAAGTTGTTTTGTGATCAACTAACGTAACCAAAATATGGACTTAATTTTCCCTTCTTTATTTTTTTTTTCTTTCAGTGGCTGCATCAACTGCTAATTCCACAGCTGGTGCAGCCATGAATTCTTTGACTTCTTTGGGTACTCTCCAAGGACTGGCTGGAGCCACCGTTGGACTGAACAATATTAATGCACTAGCAGGTACCGTAAACAGTGAGTATTTATTGCTGTGGTGGACAGCCTTTCCCAATAATCTTGCCACAAAAACTGCCAATTGTAAAGTGATTATACAAGTATTTTTAATCTATATGCACAAGTGGTCAAGCTGGTCTAGTTCCATTCATGTTACATACACAGTTCTGGAGTCTTTAAGTTTCACATAATTTGCTCTGCAAAGTGAAGTCTTTTGGGTCCCTGCAAAAAGATTCCTTTTCTTGTAAGCAAATGGGAGGTAAAAGAAATGTTACCAGGGAATCTGGTTATCTAGGTTATAGGAAAGGCTCCTTCTTCATTTTGGGAGTCTGAAAAGATACCACATCAATGCACAAAACCTCATTCAGAAATGTCATGGTAAGAGAGGCACACTTGCCACAAGGTAGTCCTTTTAAAATGTTGGTAGGAATTATCAAATTGAAGTGAGAGCAGCATACTTGCTTTTAAAATGAGGGCAATTTTCTGGGATTTAATTGGCAAGTATAAGAGAACAGTGCCGTCAGTCAGCTGTAATACCAGAACATGAGCATCTACCCTATGACATCTTAAACCCTGACATACCAAGATAAGTAGATCGCGGTAGCTGTTAGAACATCCTTGTTCTCAGCCTCAGTCAAGTTTTTCCCAACGAAGAATTTTTTTTTATTGTATCTGTTATGACGACTTCACCTTTGCCCGAAATGGAAGAAATTGGTTCAGCTGCATTTCCCCCTCCCTTTTTTTAGTTGCTGCTGTTCCTTGCATTTCCTTCAGCAATGCAAGGAATCTACTTAGTCATTGATGGTCCATGACCCATCATAATGTGCCCCCAGGAACGGATGTCCTCCTCAGTATCACTTGCTCACTCTGATGCTCTGCATGATGTCCTTTTTGTTACTGTTATTTGGCTGCTCACCCAGTCCTTTTGTTCTGTGATCTCTGGTTGTCGTTGTTGGGAGCTGGGAAGGAAGGGGGCTAATGGCTGTCCATGTAGCAATGATGAGTGATTGCATGGGGCCTTGTGTAAAACAGATCTTGCTTCTGGCAAGGACATGCATATTTCACACAAACAACCTTATAGCAAAGATGACTTCAGAACAATTGAAGAAAAGTATGTATATTAGGTCCCAGAATGCCAATGTTAGCTTTTTTTCTTATTCTAACTTTCTATTAAAACAAGCCACTGACAATGGCATGCATGAAAAGCTAACTTATCTCTTCTTATGAGCTCTCTTAATAAGGGAATTACATTGTCATAAGTAAGAAAACATTAAATGTCCTTTCCCTAATAAACAGTCATTGTGCTTTCCATCATTTTCAAGAGGTCACAATATCAAGAGCAGCATATAGCATCCCACTGCTTCCCTCCTACAAATAATAAGAACCTAGGCACACTGGAGCACTCCAAGATAACATTCCCTTCATCAACTGAGCAGGAATGAATCACCCATGAGCTCTTGAACTCACGTGGAAATCCTTCTGTTGTGCTCCTTTTAACATCTATTGCAAGGCTGCAAGCTAAGAGTTTACATTTTCTCAACAAGAATTTTCAGGTGTTGTATGTGCGAATTTACCTGCATGTGCCATTTGAAGTATTAATGATGTATTCACAACCTGGTACTAAATTCTAGCTTGTTAGATGCCACCATTGCTTCCATAGACTCATAACAACAATGGCTTCAGTCCCAAATCTTCATGAATTGAAGAATGTGTACGTGCCTAGAATATTTCTATGTTTTAGCACTCATACGTAAAAAAATGTATGTGGATATGTCTGTCTATTTATATACATAAATATATCCGTCTGTGAGAGAGATATAAAGAGGAGAAACTGTTTCCTCGTATGCTGTGTTGTGGCATGTGTTCCTTTCAGGAGAACACAGATTATCAGTTTCAGTTGCTTGCGAAGCTGATGAATAGCAAAGCACTGTCCCAATGCTAACAACCTCCGCTGTCTATTTTAATGATGAGCTTTTCGTAGTGACCGTTTCTGATCCAGTTGTTCACATTCTGTCTTCAAGAAACACGAAGTTCAGTGGGTCTGATGTTTCACAATATGCTGTGGTCAAGAGCAAAACATTGTTTTGTCGTGAAGGTTCCTGAAATAATTACGCAGAAAAGTTGGAATTGAATGATATGCTTTCAGTTGGAGAATTAATAAGAATGACCAAAGCACCAGTCAAGCTGAGCATAAACCCAGAAAGAATCAGAAGGTTGCACTGGTCTTGCACATTCATTTACACAGATGTTTTGAAGGAGATGTTCTTCTGTTGGAACAGTGTCTGTGTGTGTAAGATTCACTGGGAGAATGTCTTCTAGGCTAAGCTCACAAGGGGACTCAGTCTGCTTTCTGGATCCTGGCTGGTTCTGGGGAAGTAAGACTGAGCTCTGGAAACTGGTAGTGCTCACATTGTAGAGAGAAGTGTTGTAGAAACATATCTAAGGTCATAATACTAAAAGTGGAATAAGGTGAGTCAGATGTCTCCAAGGGTTCAGCAACAGTTGTGCATACATGGGTTGCTCCAAAAGTAATGCCTCCTATCTATTTCCATGGGAACTACAACAGAAACAGAAAGCACAATCACACTGTTTGATAGAGGAAATCCTCAGCTATAGGGCACTATTTTTCAACATAGTCACCACCATAGCCAATTCATGCTGATGAACTGATCGAGATGCTCTTCATTTTGTAGTGTGACAGCTGTGCTTGGCCATCCAGACCATGGCTTGTCTTTAATGTTACTGTCACCACTGCTGAAATACATCACCCACTGCCTCACTGTGCTCACATCCACTGTTTGGTCTCCGTAAACATTCAGCAAGTTAATAAATGTCAATAAATGCCATTTTTTTCTGCACAGAGGGATTCAGTTCCACACCTTTGCTTCATAAACACTTCCGTGTCAGACACCATTTTGTCAGACTGCCCCTCTGCTGCCATCTGTCACACAGCAACATAATGTAATGGAATATCAGTGGGAAGGTTCTCCTCTACTGCAGTACCACCAACATCTGCATCTGATGTCATGGGCCAACATAATAAAATAGGAGACATTATGTTCGGAGCAGCCCTTGTACATCTGGGGATTCACCCAATCATCTTTTCTTCCTCTTGAAACATCTAAAAATGACAACATGTTAGGCTGTTTCCTTTGAGGCAAGTAAATTTAAATAATCAAGAAAGAAGACCATAGATTCAGCATATTGGACAGCTATTACAAAATATTTGTATGTGAACCCAGGGCAGTTAGCCTTTCTATCCCCATATTTACATCTGTAAATTGGAGATAAAATTATTTGTGACAGATTTGAAGGTGCTTGGAAGGCACTTTGAGAGATCTTTGGACTTGCCAAGCATTGTCATTTCTGTGTTATGTAGCTCAGAAAAGTAGAATGCTGCGGATGAGAGACTCAAAATGATTATTTCACAGAAGTGAGGAAAAGACTAGAGTTTAATATCAGTCTGAGGTGCATTGGTGGATATAATAGAGAGATGGCAGAAATGTGTAACTGCAGCTGGACCTTGCAGATTTAGTAACGTGTGAAAAGGGAGAAGAGAAAAAAAACAGAGACCTTTCTGCAGATCTGCTTTGCTCAGGAGGGAAGCATATTTAGACCGTGGTAGCGGTAGAAGTGCCCTTCCCAGAAGCAGTGTGCTGAGCAGGAGCTATCTGCTGGCTGATCTGAAATCATTTGGTGGGTAGGGGCTATTGATTCTGGGTGAAAGAAGGGGGAGGATGCTGCCCACAGCAACACAAAGCATGTTTGTCTAATAGGCTGATGACTCACAAAAGATAACATGTTATCCTAATGCGTCCGCTATTATCAAGTTATTTCAACACTATAATAAAGGGAGAGATACAAGTTTTTTTTTTTTGTTTGTTTGTTTTTTATCAAGAGCCTTTACTTCAATCAGTGCTGTGTGTACACATGCAAGCAATGACACAAATTAAGTACAGAACCATCTGAGTAAGTTAAAGTCAGGCTCAGAATCAAATTATTGCTTCATCACTGTTGTTAGTTTGAATCTTCATTTTCAAAATATCCTGTCTTTTAGATATAAGGTACTTCTTAAACTACATTGGTTTGCAGGTTTTGTTTTACATTTGGAACCATTATACAAGGAATAGCTGGCCCTGCTCTGACAGAGATTTTTTTCATAGTGGCAGCCAGTATCTCCTATTAGGATACAGCAATGCTCTGAAGTGGGGTGAAGGGGAAAGAGAAATCTTCAAAGTGCAAGACATTTTATTAAGCAAAGCTAAGAATATCACATCTCTGTCAAGTGTTTAGTCACACAAATTACAGTAATATCAAAAGGTATAATTTATGCAGTGCAGTTCTCTTAATTGGCACAGACTCTGGTGGAGCCAGAAAGGTGCCACTCGAGCAATTGTCCTGATTATCAGAGACTCGTAGGAATACACTTTCTGAATCTACATAAGAGATGGAAGAAAACTAGTAGGTCAGCATCTTTATCCTCCTCTGTCAATTCAGGATAATTCCCTCCAGTATTCTTTCTACCTCCAAATTACTCATGTGATAAGGTTTATACCGCTTTCCTTGAAGAAGATTGTTTCCTAATGTAATAGATTTCATTGTTCATTCACTATAAAGTGTCCTCTGCTTAATTTCCTTACTTTTCTCCCATTTACATAGAAGCCCTTTATTGTTGCTCGGAAGTAAAGCCCTGTTTTTCTTTTCAATATTCCTATCTTTTGAGTTCCAGTACAACTCCACCAGTTACCTCCACCCGTCATTTTGCCAACAGAAACTATACACAGTCAATGACTAAGAAACTATCGGTGGTGGTTCCAGGTGCCCCATTTTTCTGGTGACTGTTTTAGTGTGCCTTGAGGTGGCCTGATTAAGCCCTAACAAGTTGTTTGTGAGCTGTTCGCCTAAAAAAAGGAGAGCACAGAGTAGTCAGTCGCACACAAAAGGTGGCCCCTCAGACCTGCTGAGCACTTACTCTCTATTTGACAGTAGTCAGAAGTGTGGGTGATGAGCATGTTTCTGAATCTTGCTACGTATTTGACTGCCAAAGGGGAAAATTAACTTCTTCTGGAATTTCTGAAAAAAATAAATGTTAACATTGTTAACTTTGTTGTGGCTCACCTCAGAGCCATGAGGATGCACAGAAGTAATGAAAAGAGGCTGTAGTCCAGGAGTTAGTCAGAGTTCTTTTGCAGACGGTGCTGTTTGCATGGATGAGGGATGCCATTTTATGCACAGCTAGCAACCCAGTCTGAAATTTCCTCCTTGGCAGTCATCCCAGTCAAATTAATCTGTTATTTATCAGGATGTGGAATCATGTTGAAGAAAAAAATTAAGCATCTCTGCTTCCAGTGAGGAGTAAAGAAACACACTGCAGGAACCAAACACTTTTATCTCTTTGTAAAAGATTCTTGGTTTGGGTGAAGCACTTGCAGTCACTACAGATGCGCTGTTGTTCATCCATTCTGCCCTTACAAGAGTAGCTGGGGGAGGAAGATGGAAATGCAAAGCATCACCATCCATCTTCTGACCACAAATCCAAGAGAGAAAGCCTGGAGTTGTGTGGGTAGTTGTTTCAAAATGCTGTGAATCAGGGTTCTCTGCTGACTCTGCATGAGCAAAGCATCCTTGATACGATATGGTCACCTCCTATTGATAAAGACCTGTCCAGAGAGAGAGGGTTTTCTCTCAGAATACTTTTTCCCAAGTGGTCAGCTCATGAAGATGGAGGTTGAGTGGGTCCTGCTCTTGGACACCCCAAGAAATATGAGGATTGAGGTTGATGGGCAGAGAGGGTTTGGGGAGCACGGAGATGTAGTACTTGCCAGTAGCAGGCTGCATGTAAGTCCGTTTGACTGTGCAACCATTGTGCTGAAGTGATCCTGATGCCAAAGTCGTGTTTCTTTGTTTTCAGTCCCATTTGGTGCCACGCCGAGCTGCATGCACTGCCGTCTTTGTCAGTGTCAATATAATACCAACAACTTTCGGAAAGCACTAATGAACAAGTGCAATTTCTTTTCTCTATTGTTGGGTTTTTTGTAAAGTTGCTCAAATGCTCTCAGGTATGGCGGCCCTGAACGGAGGACTCGGCGCAACAGGCTTGACGAATGGTACGGCCGGCACAATGGATGCGCTCACCCAGGCCTACTCAGGAATCCAGCAGTACGCTGCCGCTGCGCTGCCCACCTTGTACAGCCAGAGCTTGTTGCAACAGCAAAGCGCCGCGGGCAGCCAGAAGGAAGGTAAGCATCTGCCCATTTTAGGGTAAGCCATGCTCAACCAAGCATGCGGTATTTCCTGGACGACCCAAAAGGCCAGTAGTATCCCGGGCTGCATCAACAGCGGATGCAGGGAGGCCAGCAGCGAGAGGGAGAGGAATGTCACCCTCTACTCTGCCCTCACGAGGCCTCATCTGGACTGATGGGACCCCAAACACAAGAAAGACATGGAGCTGTTGGAGTGGGTCCAGAGGAGGCCACGAGGATGCTCAGAGGGCTGGAGCATCTCTCCTTTGAAGACAAGAGGAAGCTGGGCTAGTTCAGCCTGGAGAAAAGAAGGCTCAGTGGAGACCTCATTGTGGCCTTCCAGGGAGCATATAAACAGGAGGGAGACGAACTTTTTACACAGTCTGATAGTGATAGGACAAGGGGGAATTGAGAGAGGTGAGGTGCTTGAACAGGCTGCCCAGACAGGCTGTGGATCCCCCATCCCTGGAGGCGTTCAAGGCCAGGTTGGATAGGGCCCTGGGCAGCCTGAGCTGGCTGGGGGCAACCAGCCCATGGCAGGGGGTTGGAACTAGATGATCTTTAAGGTCTCTTCCAACCTAAGCTATTCTGTATTTCTATGGTTCTATGATTCTAAGACAGTCTGGCATTCCCACAGCCATGTCTTGGGTTTATTTCTTCACAGTGGCTCAATGAAAGATCTCAGATAGCCTTGTCTTTGAAGTTTACACTTTCTCCTGCCCTGATTAGTGTTTTTCATTTTTTCAGTCTCTACTGTAATTCTCTTTTCTTTTTTACCATCTCTCCTTCCAGCCATACCTTACTGACAGTTCTGCTCTAAAAGCCCTGCTGAGTAACAAGGCATCAGTAGCAAAATTCATCCCTTTACAGGTGACCCTCACTCACACTGCGCTGGTTTCCATTTTCCATAATAATAGATTTAATCTGATTAGATTTAAGTTTTCTGAGTCAATGACAAGAACTGGCTTTGCTCTGAGTGGTTCTTTGCTTAATTCTGGGTTTTGCAGGAATGCAACTTAAGGGAGTGATTGCCCCTCTCCCCGCACCAGTAGAGCAAAACAAATCTCAGGAGTTTGCTGCTAAGAATAAATGAATACTAATTACTAAATGTTTAGTAAAATGAGGTTACCCTTTTCCCCTCTTCCATTCTCCTGTACTCAGGCATTTTGGGGTTTTGTTTCTGTTTTCATTGCTTTCCCTTCTCTCATCCTAAATTCCAGCTAATTCTAGAAGGACAGGAAAATATTGCATGCTTTCTAAGATTGTATCTGTGCTCCCAGTACTGCTCTTGCCAGAGATAAGCTTTGGAAATAAACCCACTGTAATATCCTCAAGAGAAAGATTTTTATCCTCTTTTAATATCGTATCTTGCACTGTTATGGGATGTGGTGTTTCCTAGGAAGATAAATTCGGCATTCCCACAGCTGGTTGTTATACGAGGACACTGTGGAGTTAAAATGCATATTTTCTCTAAATTTGTTGTTTCATTTACTGCTAAAAGCTTGGGTTGTTGTAAATGGAAGTATTTTGTTGGGTTGTTTTTTTTTTTTTTCCAAATTTTGTTGTGTTCTCTGCTCTTGTCCTTCATCTCACTCACTTTGGTCTGTGACAATGGACTGTCTGACACCAGAAATTGTTTATCTGGTGTCATTCTAAGATACTCACTGAAGGACAGCTTGATTTTCTTCTATTTGTTTTTGTCAGTATATGAGCTATCAAGTGTAGGCTTGTTTTTTCTTTTTGAATTGGCAGTGTCTTTTTAAAAACACAGCCTGTTTTGTTATATCTTGTTTCTGTAAGTAAGGGTTAAGTTAAAGTGAATGAATTTCATTTTTGAATACTGACAACTCTGTTTTACTTCTTACCATGATTTCTCATGGCATGGTGAAGAGTGGTCAAGGATAACAAAATACCAAAGCAAAATACAGCATCAGTACTCAATGCTGAAGCATAGTGAACTGCCTCCTGCATGTGCTGTAAACCATTGTTGAATAAGTTTTGCTTGCTATTTACAAAATAGCAATATTTTTAAATAGTATTGTAAAAAAAAATAGGTTTTTTTGAAATTATAGTTTAGTTTATGTCAGAAGAAATAAGCTGCAGGGGAAATTCTTTTTCCCTCTTTTCTCCCACCGCCACCAACAAAATTTTTTTCTTTTTAAAAACATTTTTATAAGCCATTTATACCCTGTGTTGGGCAAACACTGGAGCCTTTTGCTTCAGGCTGACAGAGGGCAGCAGCCTGGTTCTTCTGTTATGAGGGGTAGATCTTAGTGACTGCTGCAGAAGGTACTCCATGAATGTGGTGTGTACTTCCAACTCCAATCCCGAAACCACAGACATCCCATCATATACACACTTAGGTTCCACTAAGCAAGGGAATATTTAAGCAAGTTACTTTATACATGTTTTTATCAGAAATGTTTGTTCTCTTGTGCTCCCAGTGTCTGTGTGGGAAGCCCACGTGTCTGGTTCCATCATAGGTCACATTATTGGCTCATTCCCAGTATATGACTATAAAAGAAAAACTGAGCTGAGAATAAATAAAAAATAACACTATTATTGCTAGGGGCGATGCTTAAACCAGTAGCATCGATAATATGTATCTCAGACTTAGCCTATAAGAAAAATATTCAAAGCGCCTTCAAGTTTGTACCTTTCTTTTCAAACTCAATTTGTCTAAAGCCACTTTAATCTCAACCCAGCAACTTCAGTTTGAACTTCTTAACAATAATTATTTTACAGAGTTTCTTCCAGGAGATAGAGCTTTCTCAGGGGTATTCGTATTTAAAAAAAAAAAAAAAAAAAAAAAAAAGGCATGCTCTTTAGTTCTTAGCATCTTTCTCTCTCTGACTTCCCTGATTTCCAAGTCAAAAGGTTTGCTTTGTCTTACCCTTTCTGTTCCCATCCCCACCAACTTCCTGCCCTTGTAGTTTAAATCTGCGATGCGCCAATCTGCACTCAGCTCGCTGTGTTTCCCTAAATTCCTGCAATGGAGAATTAAACCAACAAACCCATGTAGGTGTTTGAGGCAGCAGGGGGCTCTTTGTGCAGATCTTGGAGTATTGTGAGACAGTAATACATTGTGTATCTGCTTTTCTAACCCTAATTTTACTGAAAGACACTTGAGTAAATTGAAGAAAGAGTCTGCAGTTTAACTTCTTTTGTAGTAGAGGTATCAAGTGAACACTTTGCAAGATAGGATGCTCTAAAGAGCTCCATTTCAGCTCTTTTCCTTTGATGATCCACTTACTTTTCTTCCTTCAGAGTTGGAAAGTGGGATGCTTTCTGACCATCACCTTCGGTAAGTACTATGGAAAAACTGATTAAAAGTAGCTCTTGTAATAGCCATTTTCGTACTTTTTTGTTTGTTTTTCTAAAGGTCCAGAAGGGGCAAACCTCTTTATTTACCACCTCCCCCAGGAATTTGGAGACCAGGACATTCTGCAGATGTTCATGCCTTTTGGAAATGTTATCTCTGCTAAAGTCTTCATTGACAAACAGACCAATCTGAGCAAGTGCTTTGGTATGTCAAATTTAATAAATTAAATAGTAGGAATCACATGCACTGCACTGAAAAGGGGTCAGGAAAGAAAATTAACGGCAGTGTGAGAAATGTCATACTGGAATCTCATTCCCAAAATAATGGACTCTTAATCCTCAAGTGAGTGGAAGGATGCACAGGCAAACTAGTTCTAACTAAAAATTGGATGTGAAAAAACAATAATAATCTTCCAGTCTGACATCTCGCATAAATGTGTCAAGTACATGAAACTAATTACACCCTATGTGGGGGAATGTCATTTAGTATACTATTAAGCTGCCTTATTATGGATAACTAATTATTCTCTATTGTATAGCTGAGCCACTTAAGAATGCTCTATGTTTAACCCATTACTTCTACATTACAGGAATTTCTTTCTTCTGAATTAAAAACAAGATTGTGCAATTAGTGCTTGAATGGCTTGCACATGTAGTTCAGAACACTTTACAGACAGTTGATGTCTAGATATGCAGCTATAACTGCTTTGGGCAGGTGCCAATGCATTATGAAGGGCAGCATATCCCCTTACCTTAGGGCAGGGATGAAGGCAACGCCAACTGATCAGTGTCAAGTTTCCCAGGGAATGCTCTGAGCTACCAGAAAGCTAGATTGCAACGGAGGAAAAGATGATGTGTTGATTGTTATAAAACAAATTCTAGGGTTAGTCAGGTAGGCTGATGTTCTTTGAATGACATAGGTGCACCAGTTTAGTGACTTGATAGAAGTGGAAAACAGAATATTAGCGAGTGGTAATCTGTTAGATTGTAGTCTAATAACTGTGATCCCAATGCAAGGCATGAGGAGGGCATGGGAGGAGGACAGAATCTCTGAAAGAAAAATGTGTGAAGGTTTGACCCAAAATACTGGAGCTTCCAGAAAAATGATGGCTCTTTCCCAGAGTATAGAAAAACAACTATATGTATGATAAATTAGTCATGACAGTCCCTTCAGTTTCAAAAACTCCTTTGTACTGGCACCGTTACTCTTTGCACAGCACCATCCCTTAATTTTCAGGTTTCCCCGTTAACCATAATATGTGTTTCTTAGCTTGCCTATCATTACATTTTTATATCTATTTTTGTATCTGTTAAAATGTGTCTGTCAAAGGTTTTGTCTACACAAGGGCCATTCAGGAACAGCTGTTGGGCTTTAAACGATTTCAGAAGGGGATGAATTTATTTAAACACAGTACCCAAACAAAAGCAGCATTTATCACACTACTCAGAAATACCTACTGCACTGGAATTCAAGTCATACCACAATCTGAGTGTTTTTTTCACCTAAAGACAAATCCTTAGTACACATGGAAAGTTAATTCACTTTAGAGAAAGGATGCAACATTCTGCATTTTCCCATATATTTTTTGGTTTATGCTTTACCAACAATTGTTCATATTTAGACTAATATAGTCCAGCGTATTTCTGCAGTGGGTTAAAATAGTCCTTGAGGCTGCAGCAAATTTGAAAAGTGGAATTGAAAATGACTCCCTATTGATCAGGAACCAGTTCAGTTAGTATGTTGGGGTGACAAAATCATTGTTGAGGTCTCCACGAATCTTGATGAAATGTCAAATCAAGCTGTGTTAATCGAAACGCAGCAATTGTGATCACTAATGAAAAAATGTAGATTAGTTTGAGCAGGCAGCTCAATTCATCAACTTGCTTCCCACACTAGCTTTTTGTGAGTTTCTTTTTACTGTTTGATTACCTACCTACACATTCGTCTGGATTTATGGGACACAATTACCTAACTTAGAATGATGAACTGAGGCAATCTTGTTTGAGGGAAAACAGAGGGGTCAACACCCAATGGATGGAGCAGTCCTCTGTCTTTTTGGCATTCGTCAGGTTTCACTAACATTGCAATTCCTCATTCTTCCTTCCCCAGATATTCTGCCACCAGTGAGAGAGTTCTGCTTTAAAAGCAAAAAGTACTGCGCTGGCAGAGTGAGTTGAGATGTTCAGATTCAGTAGGTGACTACCTGTGTGATGCTGCTAATCACAGGCCAGAATTAATCCTGCGAGTTTAGCATACTGTATCTTTGTATGCATTGTCCCAGTTTTACTAAGCAAGATTCACCTCATCTCTTTGCTGTCTCAGCCCCATATTTGTATTTCAGAAGCTTTTTTTTTTCTCTCTCTTTCTACCCCCCACCCAAAAACTGGGACAATAGTGCATCAGAACTACCCGTTTCTGACGTGTAATGGCCATTGCTCAAAGTGCAGTTTGGGTTTGATTCTTTTTTGTTTGGCTGGTATAGTTGGGCCTTTTTGGAAGTTAAATTGCAGATGAGGACAGAGTGAACACTAGAATGGCGAAAAGATTGTCCAAGGCCGTCCATTGGTAGAATTGGAAAGGGAAGGTACATTCCAAGTGAATCTCGGGTAGTGATACAGAATGATAAGCTTTTATGTAACACTGCCTCACAAAATGAAAAATTACTTTTCTTTGCAGAAAATGAGCTTTGGTATTATTTGCTTTCTTGTCCAGCTCGGATGAATGCTCAAGAGATTAAATAGTGATGAGGATGACAGGACAGTCCCTCTACCCTTGAAAGTACTCTTCCGTGAGCTCTCATGAGCTCTGGTTGATTCTGCAGACAAAGGGTTTCACTCTCCAGGCTTCTCTTCATTTTTCATAAATCTTGCAATAACAGAAATGAGAAAATGTAAAAGGCAGGGGAGAAGGGATCCAGTGACATCCATGTGTAAATGCAGTCTGCCACACAGCAAAATTGCTACTCAAATGATTAAAAATATTTATCCTGGTTACAGAGGTACCAAGAGATTTAAAACAAAAATCAGAATCATCGTGACATGTGCTTTGAAAATTGGTAAGGAACATAATCCCCATGTAACCTGCAATTTAAGTTTCAGACAAAAAAATGATGAACGGTTGCAATCAGAAACAGATAAATAAAGGGAGAGAATGCCAGACTCCTCCACGAGCTTTAGAAGTGAAGGTTGATGATAAGAGACAAGATGAAAGTGTTACAGACTAATGTAGATATAGCATTCTATGTATAGAGACAAATTGTGAATCAGAATAACAATTGAATGATAAAGGCTGATTCCACTGGTGCAGCACAGAGGATGTATATTTGAATTTGTGGCTGTGTCAAGGAAACTATTAAAGAGACATTGAATGAAGTGACTTATTACATCCCTCTGGAAGGGATAAGTAAGCATAGCCTGAGCTTATTGTTCTTCTGTAAGAAGGGGACCGTCTCATTTCGTGACATGAATGGTGGGCAGAAAAGCCACCTCTGGGTGTACTTACTTTTCTTTATTCACCATTCATAGATGCCACCTGATGACTAGTTTAGATCAGTTGCTTAACTTTCAGGTCACTAAGACTAACTAAGATAAAAAGGAACTAAGATAATAAGAATTTTGTAGCTGAAGACCATTCCGATTGCTGTTAAGAGAACAATGCGAAGGTCGGGAAACTGCTGAAGTGTCAAGGAAGGTAAGAGTAGCTACACCTTGGTTATGGAATATCTGCCTGGAAGGTGCTACAGCTGCCTTTCAACTCATGGTAGCTATCTCTTCTGTCCCTAAGGAAATTCTAGAGCTTGAGACTGAGGTCTGTGAGCTGATGGAATTAGACAAGAGTGCAGTGCTAAGACAGTGACTGGAGTCATGTGAATAGATAAGATCTCCTAGAGGAAGGCAGAGGAAAGAAAGGAAGAAAGGAAGAAAGTGATTAAGCTCTTCAGGATATGGCAATAATATTAAGAGGAAATAATCAAGGGAAGAAAGTGAGGAAGTGACAAGTTGCTAGAACCAAGGAAGATATCAAGAAACATTTATTATCTCTTAGGAAATTGATGACTAATCAACCACATGAAGCAATTGTACTGGCTTTGGCCAGGAGAGTGTTTAGAGAGATTTAAGTGAGAAGTGTTTTTTGAGTGGAATGAGCAGAAGTGAACCTGAATTGTCAGAGGAGAGTCCTAAGTAAATAGTTTGGTGAAGGTGATTTAAGGTGAACTAGAGGAAAGGTCTGTGAAGGAGGGAGGGCAGACAGGGACCAAATCACTTGTTAAGTGGGGTTCTTTTCTTTACAATGAGGAAAGTGTATCACTCTGACACTGAAGAAGAAAGAGGGCAGCAGTGCGAGGTAAGTAAGAGCCATAAAAGAGCAGGTTAAAATGACGGTAAAAAGAGTTTTTAAATCAGAAAAGGATGCAGGCACTAAGCACAAATGAAGAAAGCTGATAGAAGAGAGCAGCTGAGAAGCTTCTGTGTTAGTACTGAAAACAAAGCGTATGGGAGGCACACTTTAACTGAGTGAAAGGATGTGTATTAAGGCAAATTCAAGTGGAAAGAAGAGGGAGCATTGCAAAGCCGATGCATAATAGCAGGCTGGAATGCAGTAGTAATTAGCCAGAGCAGAGACAGAGCAGCAGTTAGGCGAGCCTTGCAATTACAAGTGGGAGGCCCAGATATGAAAATGAATTTTGGGCTTCTGGAATCAGGGAGATTTGAGTCCATTATGAACAGAGCTTTTTGAGTCTCGCAGGGAAGAGAAAGCTGAGCCAGGCCAGCCATTCTGAATTACCCGAGCAAACGTTATCCCCTCTAGTTAGTGCTAACAACTGAGGAGCAGAAGATCTGGAGTTCTCATCAAGCCCTGCCATCGTCTTTATGATATTGCTTAATTTCGATCCTTGCATGCCCCTTTTGGGACCAAGAGGCTGAATTAATTAACATTTAATGTACCTTGAGATCTTGAACTGGAAGGAGCTGCAAAAATACAAAATATTAATATTGCAGCTGTCCCAGGCTGGGCCCAAGGAGATGGCTGTTTAATACCACCCAGGACCAGTGCTCATGAGCTTACATTCAGAAGTGCAAATGCACACAAGCACCTAAGTTTGGGTTTTGTTTCTGTAACCAGGTATTCTATTTCAGCTTCACATCAGCAGACTGGGCTAATAGACCGGGATGTATGTAGATATTACAGTGAAAAGTGTTACAGTGATAAGTATCTACGGTCTCCAAGGTAGGTAGATAAAAAAACAGATTGGGAAACTGCATTGCACCAAAACTGGACAACCACATCCCAAATAGAAAAGAAATATTGTAAAGGTAAAGGAGAAGGAAAAGAGAAAGGAAGTGGGATATAAACTGTGATCAACTGTATAATTGAAAGAGAGATAAATGTGTCAAACAAATAGCAATAATAAAATCCTAACAAAAGCCTTCTGAAATTTGTTCTAACCTACAGTTCGCTTTCTCTCCCGCCTCCGTTCTGTGTCTCATAGGTTTTGTTAGCTATGACAATCCAGTCTCTGCACAAGCTGCTATCCAGGCTATGAACGGCTTTCAGATTGGCATGAAACGCTTGAAGGTTCAGCTGAAACGCTCCAAAAATGACAGCAAACCTTACTGATCTTAACCCCAGATGCTTACTGCTCTTATTTTAGCTTTCTTAGGGTAAGTCCCATGAGCAAACCTGTCCTCTGCAGGGGGGTTAAGAGAGAACATATAGCCAACCTTCACCAAGAGACAGTTATTTTTACAGTTACCACTTCCATTTCCCCACCTGTCCTTATTACACTTGGCTCACATTTCCTCGCCAAGTAATTACTGAGTTGTGTTACTGTATTTTGTTTTGCAGCATAATTTATCTCCTTTTTAAAAAATAAATGTCTTGAAATTCAAAGCAACACACACACACTCTCTCTCAAAAAATGTGCAATTTAACTCTGTGAACCCTGGTGCCATTAGCACACAATAAAAGTTGTTTTCTATGGATGGATCCTATTTTACCAGGGTGGCACCAGCAGTTTATAGGTTAAAGAAAATGGCCTCATGCCAGTTGAAGCACTTATTTTGCAACAAAAAATTTGAAACAAGTCTTTCCACTACATCAACTTGTTTTTTGAGAAGATTTGATTTTTTTTTCTCAGTTCAAAACAATGTATTGTTATATATTAGTCTGATTTTACACTGGTCGTCTTTATATTTCACTTTTTTTTAAGTTCTTGGGTTTTTTTGGAAAGGATTAATGTAAAAAAGATTTAGAGATCTGTTTCTAAAGCTACAGGGTTTAAAATAAAAATAAAATAAAATAAAATGAGTGACAATACTTGATGTTTCTTGAGAGATAAATTTAATAATAATAAAAAAGAAAGCCACAGGCCTGTAAATTTTATTTGTAAAAAGCATTTCTATTTTTATACAAAATTTTTACTGCCTCAGAAATAATGGAAGTTATTTATTGCCTATTGTTAACTTATTGGATACCTAAAGAGCAGCTCTCTATGCTAGCTAGATCCTTTGAAGTAGTCTCTAGAGTAATTGTGCCAAGAATGGGCGCTTTTTCATTGTTGAACCCTACACCCTTTACAGTTCATGCTTTTATCCTCTTGTTTGTATTTGTCTGGTTATTTTGTTCGTAGTTTCCATTACCTAGTTTAAAGTTCAGTCGTCTGGCCCTTTTTTTCCCTCCCCGTACCTTTATGTTACGTTTGTAGAAACTGGTTCTTTCCTCTCTTTTCTCCCCAAAGACGAATCCATTCTCTCTGACTCCTCTCAGATGGATTCTTTTGGGTTCCATTGTGCTGTTGTTGACAAGTATTGTAAGTTAATGCAAACTGTGTGAACAGCTCATAGACTCTACTGATAAAAGATTTGCATTAGTTTTCTCCTGCACCCATAAAAGTGATTTTGTTTGTGCTGCATAGATTCTGTGTAACTTTTTTCCTCTTCCTTGTTTTTTCCCTAGACATCTCCATGCCCGTTAGCCCATCGTTTGCCTAGCATGTCCCTGTGGCGTCTCAAAAAAAAAAGTTTCATCGTCCCGTCATTGTTTCTGATGTCTTTCTGACCTCACATCATATTTGGTTCTCCTACTGACCTTTGATCTAGTTTGACCTTTGAAATTTGCATGTGACCTCATCTAGCTATGAATTCTGGGAAGTCAATGTGAAAAAACATTGCTGCATTCACGCAAGACTGAAATTTATTATTAGATAAATTAATGATAGGATTTAAAGACAACCTGTGGCAAAATGTTTTTTCTTTCTTTCCTTTTTTTTTTTCTTTTTCTTTTTCCTTTGGGTTTTGTTTTGTTTTGTTTTGTTTTGTTTTCATTTCGTAAAAAAATAAAATAAAATAAAAAAACAGACTTGAAAGTATTATACAGGGATTGGCATTCTGCCTGGTCACTGGTGACAATAGCAATATGTGTCCAGAGGCACAGAATGTTGGTTTCTAACAGACTACTTCCAAAACAGTTTGAGAAATAAAACTGTCTGATTTTAAGTCTCTAGAGGTCTGTAATAGTTTTTACATTTTTCAGGCAGTGTAAAGTTTTTTGATAAGGCCATTTTAGGTGGCTCACTTTCTCATTAAAGTATATATATAGAACCACTTTTTGTAGATTAGTATAAGAAAATATTTACCCTGTTTTAGGGCAAATGCTACCTACTTGTGTCACCTTTTGCTGAACTGACTCACAGTTAGACAATCCATGGTTTAATGCACATGAAATTACCTATATTTTATACTGTTTCAATGTACAGAAGAAAGGTTACTGTAAAATGTGTTACGTTGGTGCTTCTGTGAATTAAGTTGTGGTTTCATCATGAGTCTTATGGTCTTAAGTGTTCTATGTCTATAAAAGACGAGTTTAAAATTGGTTTACTTGAAGGAGAACAAAAATGAGATTCAAAAAAAAAAAAAACCAAAAAAAAAAAAAAGTTGTTTGCTTAAAAAAAAAAAAGAATTTCATGTGAAAAAAATTAAAAAATATTCCAGAATAAGTTCGTGTTGGCTTGTGATGCATTGATGTCATTTTTTTATTGTGGACAATTTAGATGTGTTTGTGTTCAGCAAAATGTGATCGGTTTTTCTTTTAAAGAAAAAAAAAAATCAGTGAAACTATAGTGCCAAATTCCAAAGGTACTTTCTTCCTAGAGCTTCAGTGTGTTTCTTGTGTGAAGTAATTTGATAACATGGGTATTTTATTATGTGTTTTGTATAAATCCCTAATATTTAAAGAAAAAAGAGGTTAAAAAGTTTGTTAACTTGCTATCCTGTGGTCTTGTTGCCTGAAATTGTTATTGTTTGTTATTTCTCTTTGATGTTTTTTGTAAAACATTGTATAAGTGCCCATGTTTCACTTTTTTAACCACTCTGCACACATCAATGCTGTGAAAGCAAACCTCACAATGTATTTTCTTCATATTGTATGGAAACCTCTAAGGTGAGAAAGTTTTGAACTTTTAACCCTTTCCACCCAGAGCTGTCTTGAGTGTTAATACCTTTTATACATTCACCATTTTGCTGTTTATTTTTATATATATATATATATATATAAATATATATATACTTAGTTTTTTGTGGTTTATTTAATACATGGTTGAAATCAGAACAATGCACAGGGCAGATCTGAAGGACAAAATTATTTTACTGCTGTCTAAATTTCTTCTGTATCTATAACTAAAATTATTTAAAACGATAATTAACTTGTGGTTTTCCTTTTTAGATTCTGGGGATTTTGTCTTTTCTTAAAGAGCTTTTAATATGCTGCTGGAATATGCTATTCAGTATTAATAAAATAAAAGAAAAATAAAACAATTCTTTAATTATCTATTGTGTGAACCGCTCCCAGAAAGGAGTGGTAAATCCACCATTTGAAAACCTTGAGGAGAAAAAAAAATAATAATATTTTTGTAATTTAAATAAATGAACTTTTGCTTAAATCAGATGCACTAGATCTTCCTGGGTGAAAATTCAGCGTGCACTGCAGTTAAACTACTTTTTATGGATAAAGTTTACATACACTGTAATGTTTGATGTTATCTGCCATTACCTGTAACGGCGATATATCGGCTTGCTCCTGCAGACACTCGTATAGAAAGGAGTAACTTTACTCGTCCAGTAGTCCGTGGGAATACAATTGTGACTGATGTGGGTGTTTGCTGGAGGAAGCTGTGTGTAAGGAACCAGAAAAGAGATGCTGGTTGCCCTTTCACGGCCTTGTAAGTCTAATAAGATTGCGTTTCTACCGCACAAGTAGTGACCAACAACCAAATTCAGTTCTTTGCTACCGGTATAGTGAATTTGTTGCCAATCCAATGTGTGTGAACAGCAGCACCTGCTACTGATGATAAAGTGCCATGCCTTCTTCCTAGCTCTATCTGATTATATCCAATGCCATCTCAATTTAAAAACGAAGCCCTATATGAACAACATCAGCTGGTGCACTCTTGTCTCTCATCCCCAAATTAAATGCTTCTTTATGTAGAGCCCTGGGATGGAAAGGACTAGCCTCTAGTGATGCAAAAAAGTTTCCTTCTTATAGCACATGCACTTATAAATAAATGATCTATACTTTTCTCACATGTTTTTACTACTGCTGGGGCCTTCCTACACCCTTTGAGGGCTATTTTGTACTACTTGCAGCAATTGTGCATATTCAAAGTGTCATCTCACATACGTTATATTATATATATGTACATATATATATAATATGAGATCATCATTTGGATTGTTTAGACTGTTTCACTAATTTTTCCTCATTGTACCCATCGTATAAATTTCCAAAGCTTTGTTAGATGCCCCAGAGTGTCCTGCGGGTTTACCAGTCTGCTGAGAGCGGTGACGTCTCTGGTCCTCAGGCAGTGTAACTCAGCATTGGCTGCAGACCCAGGCAGGTGCCCAAAATTATGCTATGTGAGATATTGGCTTAGCAGTGGGAGAGGAAGGACAGTTCAGTATTTCCAGACAAGTGAGATGGGTCCATATTGAACTATTTATTTTTACTTTATTTTTTTCAAAAATCAGGTACAAAAATGAAAACCCAAACATACACCTCCCTGGAGACAAATTATCTACCAGTTCTCTTTCAAAATATTGAATGGAAAAAGCTGCAAGGGTGCAAGGGCCTAATAAGAGAGGAAGAAAAACAAGGGAAATTGCTTTACAAAATTCTAATCAGAAGACTAGACTAGTTGCTTTTTTTCAAACAAATTAGCTAATTGCGATGAAATGGCAGTCCTCAAAGGAGTAACAAGTTCATCTTTCTTTCACCATAGGGGTTACAGTTCCTTGGCTTGTGCTACTCTGGAATCATTTTACTGTTTCTGTTTTTATTATCTTAAGTGCTAATTAACAAAAGGAAAAAATATCCTGTAGTTTCATTACCTTTTTGGATAATGTCATACAAAAAGAAAAAAAGAAAAAAAAAAAGAAAAAAAAAAAAAAAAAACTATGTATTTGTGTTTTTTTTGTGCTGTGAGAATTGTTGTTTGTAGATTAATAATACTATCATTTTGTTTAGAATTACAAACTAGTTTTTAAGTATTGTCTGAGAAAAGCCAAAGTTAATGCAATCTAGTGGAAACTGTAAGACCATTTGAGTATTGTTTCTGTTTTATTGATGCATTTGAATTTTGTTGTTTGATGGAATTTGAGCCAAAAAAAAAAAAAAAA
>JACDJE010000049.1:826937-879036 GCA_016647715.1 Pavo muticus
TTTTTTTTTTTTTTTGTAATTTCAACAATGGGGAAAAATGAGTTCCTTAAAGCAATGCAGCTGAACAGTTTGTCCTGCTTAAATGCATGCTTTTAATTTCAATTATGTAAGGCACCTTGCAGTGTTAGCAAAATGTCTCTTTGTTAGCTATATGTGTATCGCCATGGGAAATTACCAAACTGTCACAAGACTTGCTGATTAAAGAATAGCCTGCCAGAGTGTGTGTGCCTTTGCCCAGTGTGACTCTTAGGTATTAGGCTAAGGAAAACAGTTTAACAAAATGTAGTGTGAATCATTCCTGATAAGTGAATAAAGCATTGTGACCAAGCAATCAGATTATTCACTTATCAGGAATCGACTGTACTGAGAGTTTGCCTGATTGTTTCTGTTCCTCATCTCTGTTGTAGTTTCACTACTTTGCTGTGTTCTGTTTTTTCTCTCATGCTCTTAGCAAAATCACTGGGAATATCCCTTCGTGTGATCATGAAACATGCTACTGAGTAACAAATAAAAAAAAAATTAAAATATAAAAATGATATCTTAAAATCTATGCACTTGCTATCAGGAACACAATACTGGATGTGTCTTATATATATTGAACTATAATAGTATTCGATTTCTTAAATAAAGCTTAAGAAAGGATTCTGTTGTCTGTAAAATTTTATGAGCATTAAATGGAAAAAAAAAATGTTTATAGGGTTGGGCACGTTTTTGTTATATGAAATCTTACTGGGTATGTGGTCTTTAACCATACCCAGGCAAATGTTGTATAATCCACTTGATATATTTCATTAATAACTGAGACCTTGAAACTTAGTGTGTGGGGAGAAAAAGTCTTACCTTTCAGTGACTTTCAGCAAAAGATACTAAAATGCAGAATTTTCTATCCTTTTCCAAACATGCTTGCTTTTGCACTAAAATGGTATGAAATAGCTAAAATATGTGAATCAGAAAATGTAATGAAATAATACTATATTTCTTCCACAAACAATAATAGACTTCTTTTTGGTATGTGACTTTTTTTCCTCTCAATTCTGGATAGATTTAGAGTAAAAACAAAACTGAGTATACTCAATCAGAGATTCAGCACTCGAGGTCAAAGCATCTTTTTGCAGAAGACGAGTGGCTTACCGTATCCTGTATCTGAGCCTTCTTTTAGGAAAACATTTCCACATCAAAACCCATGAATTAAGTGGAAGCCTAATAGCAAAAATCGTTGGGTACACTGAAAAAATTGATTCTTTTACAGCTGTACATTTGCCACAGAATTGTACTTTTTGCACAGTCAGATTTCTATGGAAATGCCTGGACTGCTTGTATTTAGCAAACTTACAGTAATGTCAGCCTTTGGCAGAAAGATCCAGGAGAGCGGTGGGGGTTGCTTTCTTTTTTTTCTTTTGAACTGCATTACTGCCTCACTTTTCATATGCCATTATATTATCTGGAAAAAAAAAAAAAAAAAAAAAATATAAAATTGTGGAAATCTATCCGCTGCTTGTATCATTCTCTATTCACACATCTTGAGCCAATGCTATTGACATGGGGTGGCCAGCCTTGCTGGATGAGTTTGGGTGGCTCAAGAGTTGGCCTGGTTGATATTGCTAGAACTATTTTTTCTTTCTTTTTAAGGTTGGCAGTTGTTTTTTTACAAAAAAAACTTTTCCNCCTGTTCTGAGGAAGAGACCCTGGTGCTGGGCAATGACTTCAGCAGCTCAGAGAAGCTGAGGATGCCCCATTCCTGGAGGCATTCAAGGCCAGGCTGAATGGGGCCATGGGCAGCCTGAGCTAGTGTGGGCATCCAGCCTATGGCAGGGGTTAAAACTTGATGATCTTTAAGGTCCCTTCCAACCAAAGCCATTCTGTGATTCTGTGATCCTGGCTGGGTATTCATCTTGTAGCAGCTGGACACAATGTGCTGGGATCTGCCTTCTGCTGGGAAGGAGCCCCTGCATTCAGGAATGACTTCAAGGTTCACCTTTCAAGTTCTAAGGCAAGAAAATATACAGAGGAAAAGAAAAAAAAGAACAACATCAAAATAGGTTTTCAGCAGAAAAAGCCAGCCTTGCCCTGTGACAGGCCTCTGGGAAAGCAAAGCAAGCTTGTGATGAGTATTACTATCAGTGCTGGAATTTCTCGAGTCCTGCTTGTGCATATAGGCAGAGTTGCCTTTCCCTGAGCTTTCTTCTGCTCCCAGAGGCTTGCAGGGCATTTAAATGGCTGCAGAGCTGCTGTTTGTGGTGCAGTCACTACTGTTTTATGTTCTGTTGCCCAGCCATGCCTGGGGAACCATCTGTGCACTGCTGCTGTTTTGGACTGATGAGCATCTGAGAAGATGCCTTCTTCTCAGCAGAACACTTCAGGACCCCATAAGGAGGTGAATTTTGCCTTCCTAAATTAATATGCAAAAGCAAGCAGCACAAATCAGGCACTGCAGTGCTCCTGTATCCCTTTTACTCTTACCAGCAGCCTGAATTGTATGCTTGGAGCATCATTTTCTCCCCACTCCTCGCCTCTCCACTGGTCCTTTTCTCACCCAGTTCCCTTTTCTCTTCCTCCTGGGAGTAATTCTTGTTCTCTGCTCTATATGCAACAAGTGTCTGAAATGAGTGAAGGGGGTGATTAATTATTTAGGCTTGTACAAGGGAGCCTAACTAGGTGCGGTGGGAAGGAATTAAACAAGTGAGACATAAAGGCTGAAGATCAGAAAAATATTTCCTTACAGTGAAATGTAATAGAGGGCAAGCCTGCCTCTGGGGCAGCATGGGAAGTTTCTCCTCCCCTGGGATTTAGGACTGCAAAGAGTAGAAAACGGTCTTTAAGAGTAGCCCTTCTGGGACAAGGATCCCCAGAGGCTGTAGTCTTCTCTCCCTTCTAGGCACAGCGGTGGGACCCAGTGTGTGAGAAAGCACTGAACACAAAGAGATTTATTTACACCGGAAACTTAGAATGCAGTGCACAACTTCAATGCAAACAACTCTTTTTATAGACCTGTTTGAAGATTTATATATATATATCTCCTTATTACTCAAATAATTAATTTTCAACAGTAGATGTGAGAGGACACTGCATTAGCACAGCAGGTAAATTTGGGACTGCAAAGAGAGAGCACTGGCCCTTAAAATGAAAGTTATTTGTGAAAACTACATCTAAGATCTCTAATATTACCCCAAGCAATATCAAGGTTTTCTACTTCTATTTGCTGCGTCTCCTTTCATTAAAGAATGTCTTGATACAAACCTATCTGCCACACTCTTGAATCCTTTTATTTCTTATTACCTCTACTGTTTCTCAGTTGATCACTTCCTTCTCATGCAAAGACTGTTGATATGTTTAACTTTCATCATCTTCCTGCTTTGCAGTCACAGGTCTGTAATTACAGGCAGTGTTTGGGGGCTCACCTAGCATTAAATCATGTTGCACTAATTGAACAAAGACTTGTCCAAAATCCTTCTCACTGAAGTGCTCATCTTGCCATCTTATGAAGATTTTAGACCTCAGAAATAGCACACAAACTTGTTGCTTACATGAAAGCTTAGGTGGGGCAGGAGTTGGCCTGTTTTCCTGGGCAACCTGCAATAGGATAAGAGTGAAAGGCCTCCAGCTGAACCAGAGAAGGTTCAAGTTGGGTATTAGGAAAAACTTCTCCAAAAGAGTGGTCAGGCACTGGAACAGGCTGCCCAGGGAGATGGTAGAGTCACCATTCAAGAAATGTGTAAATGTAGTATTTAGGGTCATGGTTTAGTGGGTGATATTGGTGGTAGGAGGATGGTTGGACTAGATGATCTTACAGGTCACTTCCAACTTTAATGATCATTTAATTCAATGATTCTAAGACTCAGGATGATTTTAGCAACTTACAGAGCCCCTTCTGGCTGCAGATGAAGTGGTAGTCTCAACCTGGCTAGACTGTGAGCTATGGGCAACCATAGGAAGCTGTCAGTAGCCAAATGTTGGCTTGGGTGAAGCCCATTGTTAGTGGACAATTTTGTTACATACAACAGCAGAACACTCCAGTGCTGTAGACATCCTCCAACGTATCTGAGGATGTAAGGTTAACAGGTTGTAAAGTTAACCAGTATATAGAGAAGTTAGGCTAGTAAGAATAGTCAAACAGAGAGGAAAGGTGCTCACCAGTGTTGTAGGCTCACAAGACTCCAGAAGGAACAATCTCCAGGAAGAGATCCTTCCTTTGTGGAAGTCAGCTCTTAAATGGGGTCTAGGAGAGGTGGAGCCTGGCTCCACCCCTTCCAGGCACACAGGTGAATTGCTTTCACCTGTGCTCCCATGGCTGACTCAGTGCTTGCCTCAGGTGGTCAATCAGAGGTTCAGGCCATGATTCAACAGTTCCCATACAGAGGACCTTGCAGCTTAGCTGGTTTAGCAAACTTGCTAAAATTTGGCTTCCTCTTAATGGCTTCATTAACTGTGTTTGAGGCTTAGAATTACATCTGAGACATAACATTGTCTCTGGAGCAATTCCCACAGTAGCGCTGAATTATATACCTTGTGTTCTGGAAGCTGCTGGAGTATCATGTTCTTCTTGATCTAATTAGAAAGGCGGAGAGCTTGATCATCTCACACAGTAAAGCTGACACATCTGGACCTGCTGTTGCAGCTTCTGCAGAGCACACAGAGCCTGCAGATGGGGGCTTGAGCACACATGGATCTTGTGAGTTTAACGTGGCCAAGCCTTCTGCTAGCACTGATGCAGTCATCAGACATTTGTCCAAGTAGAGGCATGCATATGGTGACACTCACAAGCCTTTGAAGCTTTTGGGTGCCTGCTGGCTGCATGAGTTGATGGGAGATAACTGCTAGCACTGAAGTTCCAATCCACATTGGCTTCCAGAATGGTAGCATCTAATAATTAATGCTTTCTAATTTTCCGGTAACACCAAAATAGTTTCTCCTTGTTTTCTTTTGACTGTCACCTTGCAAGGGACTCCTGGCACTGTATGTCCTTCTCTTTAATTTATCACTGCTGTGGTGTGCTTTCAAACATTCAGCACTCCAAAGAGCTGACAGTGATTTCAGATTACCACCAACAGAGGCTGAGGAAGGAAGAAAAATAATTTTACAGCAATTTTACAGTACAAGACCCTGATGCTTCAGAACTGTTTGCAGACATGGCCCCAAGGGTGGGAAAATGTAGAAGTAAGGGGGGAGGTTTTCATCACTGCTTTTCTTCCCCCTCCACTGGAGGATAGTAGTTGCACATTGATGCCAAACAATATTGTGCATGTTCTTTAGTTTGGCACAATAGCTCCTGCCTTGCTCTTTATCTGATCTCCTGGATAAATCATTTGACTCATCTTCTACATACTCAGCTGGAATTTCTCGGTGTACCAATAAACAAAACAAAGCTTGTTCATGTCCCAGTGGTTTCAGATTCTTTCCCTCCCACTTAATTAGTTCTTGTAGTAGTTAAAGGCCACTTAGTCTGCTCTCTGTAGGTTATGAGAGTCTCATTTAGAAATGATCTTGGGAGGCATCAGGTAGAAGAGGAGGGGCTTTGCCACTCTGGACCTCACCATTTTATTTTCTGCTTTTGCTGAATATTCATTCCCAGGCTAGGTATTGCAGCAACCCGACACCAGGGGAGGATAAACAAGTCAAAGATTTTCCTGCATAGTGCCATTTCTGAGGAACAGTTTGAGCTTGTTAGGACAACCACACAAATTGACTTTATTTGTCATTGTGTCTGGGTCTCCCACATCTGTTAAGCTCCTCGTTGACCATAGCATTGTGCACCTCATGAGGTTGAATACAGAGAGACTTGTGGCCACCCTGGACTTGAGCAAACAGCCACAAGCTGCAGAAAATGCCTGCATCCCCTGGTGTCCCCACAAATGCTTGAGTGGTATTTTCCCTCACAGAACATCAAGAAATAATGGTAGGCAAATTTGTGCATCTCTGCAAAGAGTTCTTGTTTCTGGTTGGTAAGCAGACTTAAGAAGAAATGACTGCATGCCTTGGATTAAAAAAAAATGCATTGGCAGAACTTCAGAGAACTGAGATTTTGTCCATATAACATTTCAATGAGCAAAATCATGTCAGCAGAAAGAAGAGGGAGAGGACTAGCAGTGAAAAAATGGAAAATTTCAATTGCATTAGAAAGGAAAAATGAAGAGTAGATTTTGAAAAAAACATTCCTTTTTTTACATTGAAAAACTTCTAGTGAGTCCTTCCCATCTGGTGGTTTGTTTTTTTTTTCCGTCACTAAATAAGCGTATGATTATTTTTTCCCCATAGGATGTTAAAGTGTTAATAAGCGATGCTGGTTCCTGAGCCTCTATTTTTAAGACCCCACCATGATTGCTTCACAGCAAAGATATGCCAACTTGCATTTGACTCTGTAGTGCTCAAAGACTTCAAGTTCTCATTATCACTATAGCAACTATTAATCATTAGTTTGTTGTAATGTGATAAATACATGCCCTCAACTAGAAAGTGTGTTATAAATCACTGGTGTACCCTCAGTGCTGCCCTGTGTAGCACTAAGTCACCCAAAGGAAAGCACAAATACATCAGTGTATGAAAGCTAACCATCTGATTTGGGTCATCTGAAGAACAAGGTAGTAGTTGAGTTCTCAGATTTTCATTTGATTTCTGAATAACAGCAGATGCTCTTAGTGTAAAGAAAGAATTTATTCTAAAATGTAGAAGCTTAAGATTGTGATGGCCATACATGTCTCTGCCATGGACTGTTACACAGCATAGTGACCCACCACATTACCTCCAAGAAGCAGGATCCACAGTGCAAGGATGCACATTCAGGTCTTGAAAATAGTATATGCTCACCTGCAGGAGCCTCCATCTCCAGACCAAAGCTGGTCAATCTTTTCTTGGGAATAGAGCTACACTGACACGGCTACTGAATGTGTCATCTTGGAGTTAACACAAGAGTGCCTTCATTTTGTTACTCAGCGTGAGTACATTGGCATGCTTAGAAACATAGCCAACCTTTCTTCTCCTCCTTCATTTTTCTAATCACTTTCTAACCCTTCTAGGCTCTTTCCAGTCATCAGTACCAATCACAAAGACAACGTATGCAAAGAAACTGCAATGTATGCAATGTTAGCACTAAGCAAGACTCAAACGTTGCTTTCTTGGCCATACTACTGTGTTGGTCACAGCAAAGGCCCCTCAATTCTCCTCCCCTCAGAAGGTGAAGCTGAAGCTGACTGCCTTATATCCAAACAGACTGCATTAGTAAGCAGCTGTCCTTGGTTTTCCTCATGATGCCCTATGGACCTTTTCCACTTTTGAGTGGTAGGGGTCACCCAATTCATGTTTCCCAAGCAGTTGCAACTTCACAGCACAATGCTGAGGATAAGCTGAGTGCCCTGGAGCAGGGGATGAGGAGCTATCTGAGGGTGCTCTCAAGAACTGCTCTGGTCTTGTTTCCAGAACCTGCACTGAGTTATTATGGCAGCTAGGCCCAAAAGTCTTCTCCAAGTGTCTTAACTGAGTTATCCCACAAGCAGCCCCTGCAGCCAGACAGTGTGATAGCAGCATGGAGGAGCACAACCGTAACAGTGTCAGTAGCAGAAATATCCCAGAGCACCTCCTTTGCTCTACCAACACATCAAGGGAATTGATTACTCTCTTCCTTGGCTCTTGCAAGGCCACAGCTTGGGTACTGTGGACAACAGCCCAGCAATGAAACAAAGATCAAAAAACTGCAGCAAGACCATTCAGATGATAGTCCAAGATAATGGAAAAGCCAGCACATGATGCCTGAGGTAAGGCTGAGAGGGTGGCTTTGTTCAGTCCAGAGAAGAATTTAGTTCAAGGGAGGAGGAGGGAGGATTTTATGACTCTTTTCAGCTGCTAACAGGTGATATAGAGGAGATGGAGTAAGATGGTTATCAAAGGGACGCAACAAAAGAACAAAAAGCTACATGAACACGCTCAACATTTGCTGCAAAGACAATAGCGATGAGGTGTAAGGAAGGAAAAGCTGACCTGAAAGCAGCTAAGTGCTCTTCCAGCTGAAAGCAGGACACAAGAGTCCCGAGAGGAGGTTGAATCCCCATCCTCAGAGACATTCTAAATTTGACTGGCTGTGGCCCTGAGCTACCTGACATAGCATTGAATTTGGTCCAGCCCTGAGCAGCAGATTGGACCTCCCGAGGTCCCTTCCATAACTGTATTATGATGCTCTGCTCTTTTACTTTGGTGATTCCTACCTAGCTAATCCCCAGCAGCATGCCACTGCAGAATATGCACTGCTTAATCCCCCACTCTTTGATCTTTAGGACGGGAGTTGGTGAGGAGATGACTGGATGAGCCTAGCTCTGGGAAGATCTTGTCTCCAGAGATTTATGACAGCTAACTACATTCCTCACTCAGCCTACATGACATTTTATTTTCTTTTATCATACCTCCCACATCCCTGTGCCCAGTGTAACAGTTCTCTGTGTTGCACAGAATCTGAAATAAAGAATTCAGGGATATATCAGTGCCAGCCAGAATTAGCTTGTGACTGAATGACTTAAATTCAGATTAATCAGGAAAATAACCACATACAACGTTCATAAATAGACAGATCCCATACTTATAAGACAGGCAAAACTTAAAAAAAAAAAAAAAATCAAAGAATGGTTTGCATCCAAGAACAGACGGCTTAGTGGATGGAGAAGGAAATCTCACAGCATTTCTATTCTGGTCTGGCCTCAGCATAAGGTGATCGCTTTCTATTTAAAAACGAAAAACTCCCATTTTCCTGAAAGGAGCTTTATCACAAGGATTATCTACAAAGGCTGCATAGAAAGATGTCACAGCAAGGAATAAAGTGCCAGTCTAGATAGGAGCAGCAGTAAAGGGACTCTGTGATGCCTGGCACAGTCAAGATACAGAGATAATGGCCTCTTTGTTCCATAAATGTTTTTCCATAATGCTCATTGCTGAACTACCAGAGCACTTTCAAGTCATGCACTGGGCAATATGACTAACATCTGTCATGTTTTTTTCCTTTCATGCCATCCCCAAGGGCAGATGCCTGTGGGGAGAGGGAGCTGATTACATCATATATGTATGTTTATACATACATACATACCCGTAAACATGCACACATACGTGCCAATGAAATCTCTTCCTCACACACATTTCTTTATGTCAGCAGTAGGAAGAGCTAAGAGATGCACTTTCCACCACAGTAGAAGGAGGGGAAATTTGCATCATGTTTAAGCCAACAGAGATGCTTTTCTTTGAAGCTTTGAAATCCAAAGTATGCCATATGTATGCCAAAGTATGCTCAAAAATATACCCTTGAAGTAAAAGACAAAAATTATCTTCAAAACCATAAACAAAATCTCCCCTCCTCCAAAAGCTCCAGCTCTCCCTCCTCCCTTCCCTCTCCCCAAAACAATGTGAATGGCTGCAAAAAGCAGTGTGGGATGTGGCAGTGCAAGAGCTCTGACGGTGTTCTCTTCCAAAGCAAACACTCAGTGCTTTTATTACAATGAAAAATAATAATGGGAGACAGAGTGTACATGGTGTAAACACCTTTAATGCAATTCTAATTTTATCGTTGCTTCAAGATCACAGATTGTTATGGCAACTAAAGAGGGAAGGGGGGAAACCTGATCACAGCATTAATTTGATATCAGATTCATTTGTTCCACATTTGTGCTTCAATGCATGCATAATAAACAATGCCAGTTAAAGAAAAACAATAATATTGAAGCTGTAATAATGGCATAATATAGTATCCACTCAACCCCCAAATCTGTTAAAAAATAAAACTAAAAAATTCTTATGAGTCTATTACAGTTCCAGCTGCAACACCGTTCACATTATAACCAATAACACTTGAAAAGTGGGACGACCAATTTTCACAACTGCAGTCTATCAGAGCACTGAAAGCTGCTGATGGTGAGCATAGCAGTAGAACAATGTCTCAGCTGTAAACTCAACACTTCCAGGTGGGATGTGGGCATTGCAGTACTGAATGTGGGGGTGAACTCTTGGGGCTGAGGTGCCTCCTCCCAGAGAAGGACTGTAAAAGCCTTGATTGAAGCCCTGTATCCTGCCTTTTATCCAAACCATGATGTTTGAGCCTGGGATTTGGTTCCTCAGGTCAGACAGAGCTTGAGAAAACTTATTACAGGTAAGCAGATCCCAAAGGTCGTTAGATAATATGTCACAAGGTAACACACCAGGTTCAAAATTTGTCATTGGCCATTAAAGCCAAGAACTTGAGTATGATACATCAGGTCCCCATTCACAAGGATGAGACAGAGCTCCATCTATGACAGAAGAAAAGCATTCTGCATGGGATGTGCAGGGGGCAGGAGAAGACACTGAACATCTCAGGATGAACATGCAGAACTTCTCCTAATAAGTTTTGGGTACCATAAATTTTACTCACAAGTACTGCTGGACATTTAAGTTCTCAGGTCTTTTTGTTAACTGACACCTGTAGCAGGTGTTCAAGGAGGCAGAGGGCATCAAAGTACTTTTGAGGTTCTGAAGCACTTTCATGATGAATTTAACAAGTTCTGGAGGAAAACAACATAGGACCCTACCTGAGAATGGACTATTGAAGAGCATGGAATCATTTCCTACAGCCACACATAGCAGTACCCAGACAGGTGATAAAGAATTGTTTCAGGAGATACTTCCAGCGTGGGCAATGAAGACCGGGGGCAAAGAAAGAGAAGATGAGCCCATGTGAGCAATAACTCCATGGAACTTCACCCACTGTCAAATCTGGAACCAGCACAGATGTTGTGGTTTATTTTATTCCACACATAGTAATGACTCTGTAACCTGCCATACATAGAGCTAGAACAGGTGGGAAATGGAACATGTAAAAACACTCACACTCTCTGTCATCAGGAAATTTGTCAAAAATCCCGTTTTCATCTTTCTGAGAATAAAAATGAACTGCAAAAACCTAAAATTTTCCACTTACCAGAAAATCCATCCTGCCCAGAATCAATAAGTATAAAGCTGGAAAGATTGAAGCTGCTTTAATGAGGATTCTTAAGGGAAGTGTATCCATATCTATACAGGTAAAAATAAAAATGGCATCGGAGAAATAGAAGATACGAGCTATTGCCCTCCAAGGAATGTGATGTCTGCAGCTTACCCAAACATAATTCCAGAGGCTTTGGGGCATGAAGTGTGGCTTCACTTTCAAAAGGACCCATTATTAATAGTGTCATGGGTTTCTGGGATTACAGTGTCTCAGTGGTTTATTGTATGTTCATTCGCTCTGTTTACTAGCAAAATGTTTCTCCTCCAGATTCTCATCTTCCAGGGCTGTAAATGCAGCTTAGGATCTGAAAGTCAAGATGAGCTCTTCCAGGCTCATCCATCAAGAGTAATAAAATGTCTCATGGAGGTTACACATCAATAAGCAAGAGTGCAGCCTGACGGTGGTGGGATTATACTGTGTGTCCTGCAATTAGAAATTAATGATCAATTCTTTTGGATAATGCAGAAGATAGAAAAGGACTGAGTTCTGCTAGTATAGTGGGACTAACAGTGGTAAAAATGGCATGTTTTTCCTCGGCCAGAAAACATAACTCTTGACACACGCAAAGTATCCAGGCTTACAAAGGTAAGAACACACCACTTTTATGTCCGCCATGTTTAGAGTAGTAGTTTGTTTTAATCATATTTCTTTCTCTGAAGAGCTAAAATCACTAAGGTAGGACATGGCCTGAGGATCGTAAATATGAACACGCAGTTAATGCAGACTGAATTAATATGTGAAAAATGGTTTCACACGCTTGGCTAATAAATAGAAACCAGAAATTAGTTGATTCTGTTTCCAGCCAATAGCCTTGTTCAAACAAGAGCCTGTAGTGAAGTGTTCAGAAGCATCCTCCTGTGCCTGGGAGTGAGGTAAAATCATGTTTTAGCCCAGTTTTCCCAAATGTGTCCATATTATTCTTTCCATGACAAAAGGAAAAGCAATAGGTCTCTTTACAAAGCTTTCCCAGAATAAGCAGCATTTGCATTTACAAGCCATAAATGACCAACCTCAGTTCAGCAGAAGCAGAATCACATCACGACTGGCTTCTGCTTGTTATTTAATTATTGTCAACATTGTTCCATTTTTTTAAGCTTATTTCTGGCTATTCATAGATGACAAGGAAAATCAATGTCATAAAGTAACTACATATTATGTTCACTGTCCTTGGCACTTAGTGCTTAAGATGCAGCAGTAAATTCTTAATTAATCAGAGCTACAGACAGATCTTTTCATCTCCTGCACTGAACTGTCATCAGGCACTCCAAAGTACAGAGACAAAGACATTGCATTTCTTCAGTGATCAGTTGTGACTAACGTGGGTTGAAAAGGCTCCGATCTTTTCAGAACGATACAAAACCGGCTCCTGGGCTTAAGCACTGGCACAGACGCAGCTTTTCTGACCTGCCAGACTAATCTTTATTAAGAGAAATGTCATCGTGAGTTGTAGGAATTTGTGTGCATGGTTGAACCAGATGGGGAGCTGAAGCCTGACAAAACCTCAAACAGGAAATAGGGTGGAAACATTGGGCTTCCTACAGAGGATGCTAAAGCAGATAAGATGATCATTTCTGGGCCTGTAGGCCAGGAACTGATTATTTTTCATGAGCAAACATGCAGTTGGTGTTTTGTTCATCCAGATACTTGGATAAGGCTTTTTTTCTTTTCTTTTTGCACAGAGACCATCATCCAAGGCTAACAAGGACAGGTTATTTGTGCAGAAATGGAAATATTTGTCCTTCATAGTTCATTTCTCATTTGGCATTCTTTATTCCTGATTGTTCTGCTTTAAAAGATAGAAGCATCCAGCCATGGAGAAACAATAATACCTAGTGACAGAGAGAGCCGATGACACAGCACAAACCTTGTACTTTGTGCTTGGTGCCTGGCACTCAGCAGAGCTGCAGGAGCTGAATCCCAAGTTTTTTTGCACAAACATGGTTAGCAGATTCTTCAGACTGACAAACCCATTTAAGTGAGGATTAGCTGATAAGTAAGGGGTAAGCAATTAAAAAGAAAAAAAGACACACCGACACCCATGGGGAATTTGAAGATATTGTGTCATTAATTTTGGCCACATGGCTATGAAAGGAGACACTGAGCCTCCAGATATTGTCCTTTCTCATCTTCTGGGAAACAAACCACTCAGCTTAGGAGTTCCCGTAATGCCTACAGTATCCTGTCCACTTTGGACAACCTGAAAATGCCCTGCAATACGAAAGTCATTAAAGTGGCCAAAAATAACAGGCATGACACATCCTCCCCCGAGGGACACTTCAGCATAAAGGATCTATTTATTTGAGTTATAAAGGGTATAGTTTCTATACTGCTGATTCCCATCCTGGCTTATATCAGAAATAGCGCAGCCAGCAGAAGCAGGGAGGTGATTGCCCCCCCCGTACTCAGCTGTGGTGTTGTGTTCAGTTTTGAGCCCCTCACTACAAAAAAGACATTGAGCACGTCCAGAAAAGGGCAATGGAGCTGTGAGGGTTCTGGAGCACAAGTCTTATGAGGAGTGACTGAGGGAAGTGGGATTGTTCAATCTGGAGAAGAGGAGGCTCAGGGGGGACCTCATCACACTCTACAGCTCCCTGAAAGGAGGCTGTGGTGAGGTGAGGGTTGGCTTCTGCTCCCAAGTAACAGTAATAGGACGAGAGGGAATAGCATTAAGTTGTGCCAGGGAAGGTTCAGGTTGGGTATTAGGAAACTTTTCTTCTCAGAAAGAGTGGTGAGGCATTGGCACAAGCTGCCCAGGGAGGTGGTGAAGTCACCGTCCCTGGAGGTGTTCAAGAAATATGTAGATGTGGCACTGAAGGACATGGTTAGTGTCCATGGTGGGGATGGGTTGATGGTTGGACTAGATCACAGAATCACAGAATCACAGAATCACTAAGGTTAGAAAAGACCTATAAGATCATCCAGTCCAACCATCCACCTATCACCAATGGTTCTTGCTAAACCATATCCCTCAACACAACATCCAAACGTTCCTTGAACACCTCCAGGGTCGGTGACTCCACCACCTCCCTGGGCAGCCCATTCCAGTGCCTGACCACTCTTTCAGAGAAGTAGTATTTCCTAATATCCAGCCTGAATCTTCCCTGGCACAGCTTGAAACCATTCCCTCTAGTCCTATCACCAGTTACACGAGAGAAGAGGCCGACCCCCAGCTCACTACAACCTCCCTTCAGGTAGTTATAGAGAGCAATAAGGTCTCCCCTGAGCCTCCTCTTCTCCAGACTGAACAATCCCAGCTCCCTCAGCCGCTCCTCATAAGGCCTGTGCTCCAGACCCCTCACCAGCTTTGTTGCCCTTCTTTGAACACGTTCCAGGGCCTCAATGTCTTTCTTGCAGTGAGGGGCCCAGAACTGGACACAGTACTCAAGGTGCGGCCTCACCAGAGCTGAGTACAGGGGGACAATTACTTCCCTGCTCCTGCTGGTCACACTACTTCTGATACAAGCCAGGATGCCATTGGCCTTCTTGGCCACCCAGGCACACTGCTGGCTCATGTTCAGCCGAGCGTCAACCAACACCCCCAGGTCCATTTCCTCTACACAGTCTTCTAGCCACTCCGCCCCAAGCCTGTAGCGTTGCTTGGGGTTGCTGTGGCCAAAGTGTAGGACCCGACATTTGGTCTTATTAAACCTCATCCCATTGGCTTCAGCCCAGCTATCCAGCCTGTCCAGATCCCTCTGTAGGGCCTCGCTACCCCCAGGCAGATCGACACTTCCAGCCAACTTGGTGTCATCTGCAAACTTACTGAGGGTGCACTCAATGCCCTCATCCAGGTCATCAATAAAGATATTGAAGAGGACAGGCCCCAGCACCGACCCCTGGGGAACACCACTCGTGACCGGTCGCCAGCTGGATTTAGCTCCATTGACCACCACTCTCTGGGCCCGGCCCTCCAGCCAGTTCCTTACCCAGCCAAGAGTGTACCTGTCCAAGCCACGGACTGCCAGCTTCTGCAGGAGAATAGTGTGGGAGACAGTGTCAAAGGCTTTGCTGAAGTCTAGGTAGACTACATCAACAGCCTTTCCCTCATCCACCAGGCGGGTCACTAGATCATAGAAGGAGATCAGGTTGGTCAAGCAGGACCTGCCCTTCGTGAACCCATGCTGGCTAGGCCTGATCCCCCGGTTGTCCCGCACTTGCCGCGTGATCTCCCTCAAGACAATCTGTTCCATAACCTTCCCTGGCACCGAGGTCAGGCTAACAGGCCTGTAGTTCCCCGGGTCCTCCTTACAGCCCTTCTTGTAGATGGGAGTCACATTGGCAAGCCTCCAGTCTTCCGGTACTTCACCAGTCAACAAGGAGCGCTGATAGATGATGGAAAGCGGCTCGGCTATCACCTCCGCCAGTTCCCTCAGCACTCTCGGGTGAATCTCATCCGGCCCCATGGACTTGTGACAGTCCAGTTGGAGTAGCAGGTCTCTGACTGTTTCCTCCTGAATCGTGGGTGGTTTAGTCTGCTCCCCAGCCGATGATCTTAGATGTCTTTTCCAACCTTAATGATTAAATCATTCTATGAATCTATGTTTTCACTGATCTTTTTCCCAACTATCCATTCCTACTGTGGCACATGCCAAAGGAAAACTAAACCCAAATGAGGATTGCCAGGCAATTTAGGAAAGCTGATTTTTCTCCTGCTTCATTGTGGATGTTCAGACTCCTCTCATGCTGGCATTTTGTGGTATGGCTGCCCAGACCTGAAAATGTAAATTTAAAGGACGGGTTGGGCTTGAATTTGGTCACTTTTGACCAAAGTGCAACCTCCAACGTCTTCATAGCGGTATGTCTTGGATGACATTGATTTGACCAAGAGTGAGAAATGAAGTAAATACAGTGAGCCAAGACAGCTTCTATCTGTTAATCTTTATCCTTCAAGAAATCCCAGTCACAAGCAGCATACAGTAATTATACCTTCCAATTCTGAAGTTGATTTTTTACAGCAATTTTGAGTTTTCCCCGTTTAAGTTTGTAACGTTAAGAGTATTTTGCTCTTTCAAGTGCTGTTCTGCCTACGATCTCTCAGCAGCTTATAGTGATTAATGGAAGCTCCAGTATACTCTCATATGATAGAAGAGACACAGTATTACTGCAGTTTCTTCTTCAAGAAATGAAAATTGCACTCTCTAAACCACTATAGTAAGGTAACTGCTGATGAACGTTGACTTTAATGGCTACTGGGATCTCTCACTTCACTACTAAAATTCAGCCACTTGCAGTATGTGAGTGCAACTGGCACCCAGCCACCCACAGCCACAGAGATCAGCAGTTCCTGCATCAAAATAAAACAGAAATGGTAGCAGAATGTTGTTGAAATTCCCTAACCAGCAATTTCCTTAACTTGAAAATAAATTTTGTGTGAAATAAAAAAAAGTAAAAAATTATTTTAAAAGGATTGACCTCCTTCAGATGGGAATGGTTCAAAGTAAAATGTTCTGATCAAGCTGAAATTAGTTATTTGACAAGACTATTTGTCGAGAAATATAGCAGTTGGGTTTAACAGTTGTTGATCCATTTCAGAAAATATTTCCAGACTTCAATCATTTTCAGTGCAATGGAAATGTTGCTTATAACAGTAACAGCTCCAAGGCAGTGTGCAAAGGAATGGGGAGAGATATTCCATGTCCCAAAGAACTTGGAATTCAAAGAGAGGAGTCAAGCAAATGGGAAAGAGCCAGTGGAAGCTGGCCTGATTTTTCTCAAAGTTTGCAGGAGCCCGATGGCTAATCTACTCTTCCCAAATCCCACTCCAACATCTCTTTTATTGAATCCTAACCATCTCATGGTGTTTCCATACTTTTTCTCAGGAAGGGCTCTCATAGGTTGAGCTGTGCTGCCTCCCAGACTACCTTACACCGCCAGACATGAAGGCGGGGCTTCATCTGATGTTTCATTCTTTTTTATGATTATAATTAACTCAGGCTTAGATTGAAAACAAGCAAATGTTTTGTATTTTGTGCATTTGGTGTTCGTTATCTCACCCAAAAGGTAGCTCAGGTGAACTTTCTGACACATGCAACCTGTTTTCTCTAAAGGTATAAAAGCCATTATGCAAATCTGAAGCCAGAAGACTCATTTCTCCCTCAGCCCACAGATACAGCCAGCTCCACTGAGTCCTCAGCGCCATGGGATGCCTTGTTATCATGCTGTTCATGCCCCAAACCAGCCATATGACCATTATAATGAGGTGCAGATTAAAGGCATCCTTTGCTAGGCAGCTTTCAGCCAGCATGGCAGAGCTCACATTGCCTGAAGACAATAGTGCACAATCACCTTTAGTGACCCAGGCAATATCCATCTACCCCATGGACTCGCATGAGCCATGGCCCAGGGAAAAAAACCTCTTATCTGTGAACAGTGCGCACAGTTGGATCAGTTTTAAATATGCTAAGATCCCTCTTAACATAACTGAACACAGCTTGAGCCCTTTGGCCAGGATTTCTAGGATCTCCAAACATCCAACTCAAGGTCTGCAAGGAGGCAGTCCTTACCCACCTGCCAGCTTTGAGCATCTGTGTGTTGCAGAGGGTAATCATACGTGCACATACTGAAAATGAACCAGAACATGCCTGTCCCTCCAATTCTGCCAGTCTCCCCATGCCAGCAGAGACACTGGGTGGCCTTCAGCACCCATCTGCCTATCCTTGACCATGAAGGGTATAAGAATGGGGCTCAGTTAGTCACAGAATACATTAAGTGTGACGGTGTTGTGAGAACAGAGTCTGGATTTGGCAATCCAGGCCTAGACAGGGCTGAAGAAATGACTGAAGAGAATGAGGGACAGATAGTGGGGACTGAGTTAATGAATGGGCCTACAAGAAGACTGCTGGGTAGGAATTGATTCTGTTCTCATCTCCAGTCCCTCAGAGCACCCCTAATTTGTCTTGCATAAACATAATCTTGTCCCATGCCCATCCAGATTCGACCCAGTGCTTCTGCGACCCCATGCACTCCAGCATCTATCTTCCCCTGTGCTACTCGGTGATGCTGTAGAAACTGCACCATCACTCGTCACATCACTAATGAGCTGTCATTTGAACTTGTCATTGAACAAGGGACACGTTCCCAAAGCTCCCATGACTTCAGGAAGGTCCAGGCTCTGGGAAAGAGCATCTCCCTGTAGCAATGGGTTGTTTAAGCTGAATACATTTATTTGGAGCAACCAGACTACCCGTGGACACTGTTGACCCAAGGCAATTTGAAATAAATGGTGTAAATAGGAGCTGCATGATACCTACATGGTGTTTGTGGCTCCACAGCTCATTCCTCTCCACTTATTTTGGAAAAGTGCTGTTACACTTCCTGGTGACAAGAAGCAGAACCCAATGGCCAGACATGGGCTAATCTTGGGTCAAAGGGAGGTGAGTACTGTGGGAAGAACTTCACCGTTCTTGGCCATTGCAACTGAAAACAAGAAACAGCTAGCAAAAAAAAGTAAACACAAAAAAATGACCTGTGACATTTGGGATAGCACATTTCCTGACAGATGAAAAATGTCACCACCAACATTTTGTACATCCGTGACAGATGAGCTGGCAACTGCTCTAGGTTACAGCCAACCTTTGCTGAACTCATGCTGGCCCCGTGAAAATGACACCCCCGGCCCCAAATGCCTGTCTGCACTTCTCCACCCACTGTTCCCTCTGTCAGCCCATGAGCTTAAGGTTCCCAAAAAGTGCAGCAACAGGTAAACCAATGACACTATACAGATTTGAGTTGAATTCAACAAACAGGTTGGAATCAGAAAGGAAAATTTTAAAAGAAAGAAAAAGCAGAAAAAAGCTTGCAATAATTTATTGTTTCCTTTTCTGAGATTTTCTGAATGAAACCTTTTAGTTTTCTGTTGTGAAATGAAATATTAAGACCTCAGACTGACGCAATATTGTTGGGTTGATAAGAAAACTTCTGCATGATCTCTAACTATCTTTGAGCAAAGAGTGAACTGCTGTAGTGAAAGAAGGTAGTTTGTTGTTGGTCAGGACAGACGTAGGAAGAATGTCATTAGGAATTATTGTTTTTGTCATTCAGTTGGGTGAAGTAGTTGAAAGGGAAGTTTATTTTTTAAACTTGCCACCTGTTCTTTTTGCAGTTTGTTGTTGTCAAGCCAATGAAAATATTAACAGCTGTATCACAACCATAGTCAAATTTAGAGGAAATATTTTGCATATGAACTAATGACATGATTATGCAACTTTTTAAAATGGCAAATGATAGCTATTGAAAGTAAATTTTACTGAGAGTTCAGACGGAATCATAGGATCACAGAATCAATAAGGTTGGAAAAGACCACTAAGACCATCTAGTCCAACCATCAACCCATCCCCACCATGCCCACTAACCATGTCCCTCAGTGCCACATCTACCCTTATCTTGAACAGCTCCAGGGACAATGACCCCACCACCTCCCTGGGCAACCTGCTTCAGTTGGAAACCTTAAGCTTGCAAACTGCATATATTCCATAGACCATTAATAATGGATTTTAAGTGAAATGAGAGTGAAAGATCAGTTCACCATTCACATGCTGATTTCCTAGAACAAATTAGAGATAACTATTTCTAAAAGTGACATTTAATTTCAAAAAGTAATGCAGCATTGTTTTATTATAATATATATGTGCATATATAAATCTGTGCATATATAAATGCATATATACACATACATCTGTGGATTTAATTGCTTATATATATGTGTAAACAATCACAGACACATACACATATATCATAGAATAATAGAATCATTAAAATCAATAAAATCATAAAATCATCTAATCCAACCATCAGCCCATGCCTGTGATCTCTCTAGACCATGTCACTTGGTGCAACAAATATCCTATTGATACGATGTTGGTGGAGGCCTGCATCTTGTGCACATATAACTGATCATATTTTGACTTAGGTTTGTAAAATAGACCTAAAAAAATGAACTCTGCTCCAGGGAAAAATCAGAATATTGTGAGACCCCTGCAGAAGAAATTGGCATCTACGCATTTCAGCCTACTACTCCAACAAAGAGATGTCTACAGATGCCTGCAGCTGTATTTTTAAAGATGAGTAACTAATTAACAACTTTATCAGCATATCTTTATCAAAAATTCATTATCTTCTCTGGGTTCTAGATTGCTGTGCATAGGGAAAGAGTTGATTTTAATAACATAATGAGAGGACATCAGTTGGCTTTTGGTCAAATTATAATGATAATCATAGCAACAATAATAACAATAATAATACAGAGATAAGATAGGTCTCCCTTTTTATATAGTGGCTGACATACAAACCTTAATTTTCCTCCTGATCCTGTTCCCTTACAGACCTGCTAAATCAGCCCAGTTCAGCACCATGAGCACTAGGAGTCAAGATGCAAGAGGAATCGACACGATTTAAAAGTTGCCTCCTTACTGCCTTGCTCCCTGCAGAGGAAGGCAGCAAAACAGATGAAGATCTCAAGTCATTCGTACACAGTGCCTCTCACTAGTTCTCACTCAGGGCATTAAAAAAAAAAAAAAAAAAAAAGCTATTAGCAACATGGTTCCCAGACACAGAAACTACAGCTTAGGCTACAAAATGACCCATCCAGTGCTGTTCATGGTCAGTGACAGATCTCAGGTAAGCGAGATCAGTTCCTCTTTCTTTGGCCAGAAATACAAAAGCTTTAAGTAATCCCATCCCAGTTTGGGATGGAGTATGGGGATATGAAAGTATGAAGGTTGCTGGAAAGAAAGGACTGAGTAGGGTGGAGAGGGCCAGACTCTGTGGAGTCAAGAGAAGACTTGAGAAGCAACTCTAGGAGATACCTTTAGGGCTGCACACTGGGAAAGATGAGCTGGCTGAAAGTCCAGGAATTAAATTACACTCATGCACAAAGTACAGGTGGCCCAGGGGCAACCAAAAAATCAAAGCGTTTGTGTTGATGCACCTTCAGGCTGAAAAAAAAGGGGCTTCCTCTTTCGTTTCACCATAACAAAAATGGAGAAAATTTCATAGTCTGTCCATTGAGACCCTGCTTAGCAGGAGTCACCCTCATTCTTAGTATGGGTCATCAGATAGTTACCTCATCTACATTTTCACAGTTGAACAGAGATTTTGCAATTACATGTCATTATTCAGGCCACAGAACTGTAAACAATGTTAATAAACTCAGAAAATCAGCTGTTTTAATGTAGTTTGTGTTTGCTGCTCAAAGCTGTCAACTGCCATGACTTTACCAAGAGAATTATAGTAAAGGTTTTCATTAATAACCAACATTCCTGGACTTGTATGCATCTTTTTTTTTTTTTGTATGAATGAAGCTTAAAACTTTTAGGCCTATATTTATATCTACCTGAAAGGAAAAGTGGTTTTGATTTTCCTTTGTAATCTTCATTTTTAAGCTATTGTTGATACTTACAGGGGTGAGAAAGAATGCTGGCGCTGAGCACCTATGACTGAGGTTTCCACTATGGGCTATGAAGTTTTACACAAGGAGCTCAACCCCACATGACGCATGCCATGAGCTGCAGAAGTCAATATATTCACTGCTGAAGGTCAAAGAGCCAAATTATCCCTGCCGGGATGTGGTCCAGGGTAATGTAGAGGCTTGAACCTGAGGCTTCAACAACTAGACTTGGGAAATGTCACTGAAGCCTAAAGAATAGTAAAAAAGTGGAAAAACTCCCCAGGGAATGTGTGCCGCTCACTGCTCCTGTCAAGGAAATTGCAGAAAAATTTCAACTGACAAACGTGCATACCCCGGGAGCTGCACTACCACAGATGACAAACCCATCACATGGGGAACAGTAATTGCTGTACCCCTTCAAACAGTGTCCTCACTGCTCCAGGACAAAGCAATTTGAAGGAGAAAAACAACCCTCAGCCCATGCAAATTGCCATGCTCCCTGCAAAAATATCTTTCCTAAATCCAAAGTAAGGAATAGCCCTCCCCTTGCCAGAAGAGGAACAACATGCTCTTACCCTTCATCTCCCACTCAACTGCTACCCAGAGAAAGGAACCAAAACCACCATAGCATTTTTCCATCCAGAGAATATAAGACAGCTAATACCATTTACTGAACAGTATTTTGAACTTCTGGGTGTTATGTCACCTCTGAATGGAATGAAATGGGTCCAGAGAGTGTTTGTATTGCCAAAAGTAATCATAATCATCATGGTAACTCTACGCTCACTGTCACACACAAACACAAAACACTCTTTCCTCAGTTTGGAGGCCACCAGCTAAAATGAGCCCTCAGTGCTGCCCGCAGCATGGCCAAGGAAGGTGCAAGAACTTGAGAAAAATACACAGATTTATTGACCTACCCCTATGCATTTTGCCCTGTATTGCAGCCCAATGGTTGGCCAAAAGCTGAGTCCGGAAGCATGCCTGGTAGAAGGGCTGTAGCAGGACTACAAACATCACTAGAAACATATATAAAATATACGTTCTACCTAAAAAGCTGTCATTGTGGATATAATCAAAGCATCCTCCAAGAGCCACACATTTGGGGTGTATTATATGAAAAATAAAGAAGGTGGTGAGTCAATGCCTAGGATGCATCTCACCTCTGAGGCACCTGATTGAAGTGACTTTATGATTTTGGTACCTGGCCTCCCACCAGAGCCAGTGGAGAAAATGAAGCAAGTCAGCTCCACTGAAAATTAAGGTTAGGCACAAGGCTGGTAGATATGAGACAGATCCAAAGCACCTAAGCTCTTCTGGACTGGCACCTGCATTTTGTCAAAGAAATAAAGTCTTGAACGTCTGGTCTGCTGTTCTCTAGATTGCCTTCCTCTCCACTGAAAATAATGGGAGATAAAAGGCTTAAGCATAAACAAAGATACCAAATGTAGGTGTCCCTTCAGGCTGAATCCCACCCTGAGTGCTAGAAATCAAAAAGCAACCCATTATTTGTAACTTACCTGCTTCATGTTACAGATTTCCATTTTGCCTATTCCCAAAGATAGGAAACCAGCTGACAGATCTCATTTGGATGGCCACAGTCCAGCAACCTGACGGACATGATAGACAGACAGAAATTGTTCATGGTGGTTCCCAAACAAACTCAGCAAGTCCTAAAGCTGCCTACAGCCTGTGGCCAAAGCTGAGACAAAGCTGCTGACTTCCTGATCCAATGTGTGACTTCTGGTGAGGCCAAAAAATGCCTCTGGTGTGAAGGTTGAGCAACCAACTTCTGCAAGTCAGTGTCAGTATCTGTTAGGTATTGTAAATGTTCTTTTGAAAGATGTATTCAAAAATGGTGTAGAGGCAAAAAATCAGAAGCTTGTATAAGGGAAGACTGTATAAGGAATACTGAGAGACCTGACTTGTGGCACTCCTTAGGGTTTAGAACGATCCAGCCTATAGCATGTAACTACAATGTCATAGTATTGTCAAGGTTTTACATATTGTAATAGTGAGTTATAAACAAGCTGCCTGGTTCTTTTTGAAGCTGTGAGCTACTAATGTTTATTTATCAAAATACTGTGTACATGATTAACACCTAAGTCTGAAAAAAAAAATCAATCTGTGTGTTCCAAGTGGACACAATTCAGTCAGGTCTGAGATTCAGAAAAAAAAAAAAAATTGGCAACTTCTTATGCAAACGCTGTTTGAGGGCACACTATGTGAATTACGGCGGCCTTGGGAATAAGAGAGATTTCAGCAACCTGCCCACCTGCCCCAGTGTAATTCTTCACTTTGGTAAATCTTATTTCCTTTACATATAGATACAGGCACACATATACGAATAAAAAGATATTTGAAGTCAGCCCCACTAAGTGGAAACAAAGAACGCTATTTGAGATGAGACTAACAGATTGGATTAAAAAAATAAATTAAAACAGCAACAAACAGCCCTTGAGTACCCATGTGCCAAGTTTAATCCCCTCGTTAATTAAAAATGGCCGAATTATAACCCCTTTCAAAAATTAGGTTTCCAGTGGAAATGCCAACTGAACAGACCCTTCACTGTAATGGCCCTGCTGGCACCCGCAGAACACAATTGCAGAATAGCAAAACATATTGGCACCTCCTGTACGTGCAATTGAAATATTCGTTCGGTGTCATCTCTTCCTGTTAATTGCTGTGTGGGAAGTGGTCCCCATACAACCTCTTTATCTGTCTGCTTCAGAAGCATTGCCTACAACTACGAGCACTCAAGGGGCACTCTTGGCCAGGCTGGTGGGCTTGCGTGCCAAGCATGGCAAAGTCTCTGAGTCCATCCCTCCTCCTCCTTCCCCAAAAGTGGCAGCTGGATCTGCACTTGGCTCCCGGGCTGGCTCCTTGGCTCCTTTCACTCTTGGCTGGTCACAGGGCTGTGCAGCAGCTTGCACGCCTCGCTGGGTGGGATGCGGGATGGGATGCCTGCTGCTGTCACTGCAGCCTCGCCTCCCTGCTCGCCCCCTCAGCTCTTTAATGCTTGCTTTTCAGGAGCTGAATTCTCCAGAGGACCCCACTTCAAGCGCTGTTTTCTCCCCTTCCAATACCAGCAGCATAACACTAAAAACCTCACTTGCACTGAAAACCAGTTTGCTTTTCCATGCATGGCATCCTCTCCCATCCAGTTTCTCTGTTTACCACTTCAACCATGAGCTTTATGCTGGAAGATGGCTCTTAATTATGAGTTTCTTCAATGCCCTGTAGGATGCAACAGAGCCCTGGTGTCAGCCCTGAGAACCCATCACACTGACTACATGCAGGCTATAAAATAGCTTCTCCCTTTGCAGATGATTCCCTGTGCGGATTCAGGACCATGAACCAGATCTCCACTGGGGCCACCCCAGCTGTCAGCACGACCACTGACGACCACATATTTCCAATGCACTCCATCTCATCTTCATAGCTATCTGTGGCCCACCACAGAATATCTATTACCAAATAGAAACATTGATGCCTAGGCTGAGTTTTGCAGACAGGGGGTAAAAAAATTGACACCTTGTTTTTGTAAAGCAATTAAACAAGTTGGGAAAGATAAGGAAAAAACTTTGGTTGGGCTTAAGGGCAGGTTGGCTTTTTTGTTTAATGAAGGACTGGCAAAGAACTTACACTGCAAGGAACCTGACATCTTTCTGATCTGCAGGCAGAATTAGGAAACAGAACAGTCTGTGAAAGCATGGAAGTATGGGTGTTATCTGTGGGTCTGATCATGTGGAAGTTAGAAAGTTAAGCACTTCGGGTTTCTCTGTAATGAGAGACAGTATAAGTCTGCATTTGCATACCAGCTGTCATCAAGGATCAACCAAAGTATTTCCAATTCCCTTTTATTGTACTTTGCATTGGAAATTGAGTTACAGATCCTGCAAGTCTATCTGGAAAAAAAAAAAAAGACAAAGACGACTGAAATAAGCTGCAAGCGGAATTTAGGTGCTTAACCATTCAGAAAACAACAATTAAAACTCCCTGCTCTGCTTCTATCTAGGCTTAGAGATATCTAAGCATCCAAAGCAGAACTGTTCATTGAACATTCCCTTGCTCCTCTCCTATAAGCCACTCCAAAACATGAACAGATCTCACAGGTGGATACTTGGTCCAAACCTCCACCAAGAACAGCCTTCACCATCCCACAGTACCTCCCTTTCCTGACAAACTGGGACCAAGTTCCCATATCCCTGTCAGTGGGCCATTGTTGAACAGCACTGACCAGTGTCCAGCAGGCCAACATTGTTGAATGTGGCCCTCTGCAGTCCCTAAATCACCACACAGCTAAAGGGGAGTGGAGAACTTTGGGTTTCTTTCTGGGGGGACACATTCCAGGCACCCCATTTTGACCACATCCCCATATGCTCTGCCTCAGGCTGCAGAAGCACCCCATGCTGGGGCTCATTGCAACTGACTTCTATCCGGGCTGTTAATAAGAACTCCCCTGACTAGGAAGCCAACATTTCTGAAAACAAAACCATCTCCTGCCAAACTGATTATATTTACTGTACAACACGGAAGCAAATGAAATCTCTGATTGAAAGAGAAGGAGAAAGCTTTTAATCCTGCTCTGCGACGCTTGCCAGATTGACAAGTCTAGAAATATAAATGGAAGAGTAATTATACAAGGCTCGCTTATGTCGCTGCTCAGATTTATTTTTTCAAATGTAAGGAAGAGAAAGAGACAGAAAAGGCCTGGCTTGTTATATTGCTTTCCATAGCTATTAGTGCAAATTGATTAGAAATCTACATTTATGACGCACCAAACAACTCAAAAGATCTCTTTCTAGCTGTGGTATGATCCCAGCTTTACGGACTGACATCAAACGAAGAAAAGAAAAAAAAAGAAAGGAAGGAAGAAAATATGAATTTGAAGCAAAGTCATATTTTCATTGTTATTTGTCCTACAGAGGAAGAGGGAAATGTGTGCGATACCTGATCCCAATGATTACAAAGTAATGGGAGAAATCTGTAAGAATATCTGTTAAATCTTCGAATCTATAGAATAGAATCACAGAATCAGAATTGTTTGAGTTGGAATGGGCCCTCAAAGGTCACCTAGTCCAACTCCCCTGCAGTGACCAGGGACACCTACAGCTAGATCAAGTTGTTCAGAGCCCTGTCCAGCCTGACCTAGAGTGTCTCCATGGGTGGGCATCCACCACCTCTCTGGGCACTGAATTCAATCAATGAACAAAAGTGATGGAGAGGACCAAACACAGAAACTTTGGTAATTTATAACCGCTAAATATTAGGAAAAGGTATGTGAGAGCTTTGGGTTAGGCTTCATCTCAGCACAAATATGCATTTCTTTGGGGGCCTTAAGGACACCATACTTTTAAATTGGACGAGCACTTCCAATCTGAGACCTGCATATCCATCACACACAGCATTTAAAAAAAAAATACAGCATAGACAGGAATCATCTTGCCTAATTTAAAACATTCACACCAGAGACATCTGCATCTTACTGAGCCTCTGATCCTTTGTAACTGTGAAGAGGAGCAGACACTTTTACAGTGTACTCATCTGACCTATTTTAGATACCGTCTTCGGGGCAAGATGAATCATGCCTTGAATGTGCCAATTTCCCTGCGGTGCCAAAGCAAGACTAGACAACCAGTTTATTTGCTCAGATGAATCCCACATGGCTGGGGCTGATAGACTTGTGTTATGATCTGGCTGAACATGAACTGCCTTTGGTCCCAAGCCTGATATCATCCTGCAGAGAATCCTGTGAGTTGGATATATTAGCTCAGAGTCAGGCACTAATTCCATTATGAACCAGAGCTGCCTTGCATCTGGCCAGCTAAAAAGTTAGGTGGTGGAAATCAGCTCTGCATGTACCTACCTATTCACATACCTTCACTGCAGTGAGGAGATGATCACCCCTTTGGTGTTGTCATCCTAATGGGAAGCACCATGGGAAGCCAAAGCATCTTGCCCAAAGCCTGTGCTCGAACAGAAAGAATTCAGAGCTAGAATCTACTCCTCCAAGCCCCTTCTTGATGAGTTTCTTATTCATTAGCAGGAAGTTGGATTGTTTTTTAAATGCTTTCACTACTATATGAAATTCTCTTCTCTTGGGAAATCTAGCTCTTCATCTTTAAGAGCAGATCAGCTATGAGATGCCTTCAGGAGCCTTCGGGCCTCTTGGTCCTTTTGGAACAATCACATCCCTCAACCACAGCGTGCAGTGAACGTTTGGCTGTGCCTTCGTACATCCTATGTGCAAATTCTATGATCCTTTAAAAAGCAGCAACTGTCCCCAGATATTGTCAGTGCTGACAATTACCATGGTCTGCTAATGAGTATAATTGTTTTCATTTGAGAAAAAAATCACCATAAATTTTTAGGTTGTTCCCAAAGCCTGGAGAAAACAGTGGCAGATTCAGCCTAATTCCAGCGATATCGGTACAGATCTGTAGTAGGAATCATCTGCATTTTAGCTTTTGTTTTGTGGTGGATGTATATGGATGTCCCAGATAGAAGTATCAAGAAAATAATTTACATTCTAGTCTTTCCTCCTTTGGTGAGGACTTTCTCTGAAAGGCAGCTGTATAGGTGAAGATTCAGATTGCACAGGGACACTGAATATTGAACAGGAGCTTTCTTTCCAAATTTTGTTTCCAGCAAGGCTTAAAAAGATAACAAGAGTTTTATATGTCTGATTAAAAAGCCAACACTCCAAACTGTGCGTGTGCAGGTTTTTGGCATGATTTCCATTATGGTCATAATCAGCTTCTTGCCCATTCCAGCTGCTAAATCACAGTAGACAAGACTTGAATTCCAAATATTATTCTCATCACCATGGTATCCTGTGCACAGATTCCCAAAGGTACTTAAAGACTTTTGAGGCTCTGACTCCAAAGGCCAGGCCCATAAATAATTTCAGCTCTCACAATTAGCTGACATTGAGTTTTGTTTTGAGGCTTTTGCATCACAGGGACTGAATCCAGAATCTGCCTCACCTCCAACAGGTTCAGGGAGATCAGAGCACTTCAGAAAGGGAATGGAAAATATTCTTCCCAGACACACACACACACAGCAGAAAGTCACCTTAGGCCCAGTAGATGATCAAGAAAGTAACTCAGGACTTCAGATCCTAACTTTTCACGCTTTCATTCAACACATAAGAAGTATAAGTAAGTGGTGACACTGAACAGCACCAAAATTGTAGGCATGGAGGACCCTCTTAAGAGAGACTAAAACTACCTGAAGGGAGGCTGTAGTGAGCTGGGGGCCCACCTCTTCTCTCTTGTAACTAGTAATAGGATGAGAGGGAATGGCTTCAAGTTGCACCAGGGAAGTTCAGGTTGGACGTTAGGAAATACTAATTCTCCAAAAGAGTGGTCAGGCTCTGGAAGGGGCTGCTTAGGGAGGTGATGGAGTCACCAACCCTGGAGGTGTTCAAGGAATGTTTAGATGTTGTGTTGAGGAACGTGGTTTAGTGAGAACTGTTGGTGATAGGCAGATGGTTGGACTGGATGATCTTGAAGGTCTTTTCCAACCTTGGTGATTCTATGATTCTAAGAGACACATAATCAAAGTCAGAACTTCCAGAATCAGGTGGTGGTAGTTGGAGATGGATATGATATATTGTCATATTGTTTTTTATTAGCTTCATTGACACTTATATTTTACTTTACCACTCCTTCCCTTCTGGATATGCCCCTTAATGCCTTGCATGCGAAAACGGCTAGCATCTGGCTCAGTTAGTTTTGCTTTTTGTACAGGAAAATTCATTAAAAAAATTAAAAATTGGTTAAAAGAACAAACAGTGTAAGATTATTTTGAGATAAGAATGGGAAGTACTTGACCCTGAAGTGGGGTATTCATACAATAGTGTAGGAACAGTCCTACAAAAAGTAATAAAAAATTTACCTTTTTTCTGCAAGAAGAATGAAGAATTGTCTTTAGCTGAGGAACAGTGTTTGCCCTACATCTCCATCCTGCAATAAATAGCAATAAATAGCTTTAAATGTGTAGCTTTACATACTCTCAAAATAGTACAAGCAGTGCAGGATCACTATTACTCATCTGCAGGTTTTCTCCATTTTCGATTCTGCGGCTAGTATTGAGCAGCTTATGAACCATCTCAGGTGTCTTGTCAGTCCTAAGCACAGTCAGTGGCATCCTGAAGAACTTTTAGTCAAATTGGCTGTTCAGTCATGAATATTTTTCTTGAAATTACAATCCAAAACTACGCCAGATGTCATTAGGCAAAAGCACCACAGAAAAGGAGAATGGAGCTTCTGGGAAGAACTGCATAATTTCCCCTCAAGTTCTCTTCCATTCCCACCATCTTCCATCAGTCTGACAAAAAGCTTTCTGTAAGAACCTCTTGAAATGAGGAATCTAATATTCAATCACAAGAAGATCAGCTTTTGACTGTACTTCACTCCATGCTACACCAATCCCATCAGCATGGGAATTGTTATCCAGCAAGAGGTTAGGAAGATGGAAGACCAGGTGGTGCTGGAGAACTAAATTATAAAGGTTTATTTTCCATGAAAAATTACTTTTATTTTCTTTTAACTTCAGGAAGCAACATGCCTGGAGACAAAGTGCACAGTGTGAACAGTTCAGCCCCATCGTGCTCGACGGCAGGTGTGCTGCTGAGTCACCACGCACAGAGCTCCCCTCACACGGAGCTGGGCCAGCCTGTGAAAAGGATACAGGAGAAATGGGATTACTTTGGAAAAGTTAATTCAAAACTAAAGCAGCCTGCCCAGACCATGTCCCAAGTCTGTGCCCACTGAAGGCAGGAAATGTGGACAGAGTTTGGGTGTTTGAGTATAAGAGTGCGATCCACAAAACATTTATCACCTGCGGCTCCTGAAGGGACATAAACACATAATTTTTGCCATTGTAATTACCCAGCTGTCTGGAGTTTTGCAACTGCTCTCAGTAATGTTGTCATCTCAGCAGGACTGTGTGGATAGCATCTATGTCATGTACATGCCTGTTGGGATCTACAAATTAGGGCTTTCTGTGTGTGAGTTCCCTGAGCAGCCTTGTTTGTTTCTCAGTTAGGACACAGATATGTTGCCTAGGATTCCTCTTGTGACCCAGAAGCTAAGACACCTCTTCTGGAACAGGAGATAGGATCCCACTGCCCCTCCACGAACTGCCTCAGCATGAGAGGAGCTCCAGGGCTTAAGAGAGAGTGAGAAAGTTGTACAGTCAGTGATAAATGCTCTGACTCAGCACAAAGGATGTGCCTCGTCCAGTTACTTTCATTAGCATTTTGCACTGTTTCCTAGATTCATAGAACCATTAAGGTTGGAAAAAATGTGTAAGGTCATCTAGTCCAACCATCAACCCATCCCCACTATGACCACTAACCGTGTCCCTCAGTGCCACATCTACATGTCTCTTGAACACCTCCAGGGACAGTGACTCCGCCACCTCCCTGGGCAGCCTGTGCCAGTGCCTCACCATATTTTCTGAGAAGAAATTTCTCCTAATATCCAACCTGACCCTCCCCTGGCACAGCTTAAGGCCATTCCCCCTCATCCTATCGTTGTTTCCTAGGATCAGAGGCCAACCCCCATCTCGCCAGAACCTCCTTTCAGGCAGTTGTAGAGAAGGATAAATTCTCCCTCGGGCATCTTCTTCTCCAGACTGAACAACCTCAGTTCCATCAGCTGCTCCCCATAAGACTTGTGCTCCGGAACTTCACAGCTTTACTGCCCTTCTCTCAACATGCTTAGGGCCACAATGTCTTTTTTGTAGTGAGAAACCCAAAACTGAACACAGTACTGAGGTGCTGCCTCACCAGAGCTGAGTACAGAGGGATGATTCAGCAAGTCATGTACTGATTCTGCACATTTGCTGCCTCAGCAGTAGAGAAGAGGTGTGATTTCCTACAATGTTAGCTGCCCTCTTAGGATAAAGTCATCACATTTTGTGACGTGCACAGTCACATGCCCTCTGAACGCTGGGATAAACCAGAGTTCATGTCAATGGAAAACAGAACTAACTGATGAGCATCATTAAATCCCCATGTAACTCCCCCCCGCTCCACAATGTCCTTCCTGAAGCCACAGAGAAGGGCATCTGATGCACACACGTGTCACTGCAACTTACGTCAGTGAGCTAACAGACGAGACCGCAAGATTGACATGACGGCCACGGGGCCTGAATTCAGGTCACAGACAAAACAAATTAAAAGCTTCTCTTTATCGCAGTGCAATATTGCTCCCTCACCCATACCCACATCTTTGGCACAGCTGTGTGCATGCAACACAGACAGGGAAAGCTAACCCGCTGTTTGCCAAGCTGCTCCTCGGCACAACAGCTCCTAAATCAAGGTACCGCAGCACGATAATTGGGTGCAGGCACAACAGCAAGGCTCTGAATTGTTTGTGCCCATGGAGGGCTCTCATAGGTTTGTGGAGAACATTTGCAGGTCAGGGAGGACAGGGCAGGCCAAAGCTGGGGCTGGCAGCTGAAGCAGCCCCTCTGTCAGGGTGGCAGAAGGACAGACAACATGTCTAGTGAGAGAAGGGTGCTGCCCACCACCCTCTGGTGCAGACCCTTTCCCAGAACCCCCTGGCCCCCCTTTACACAGCTCCATGCCCTTCTCTTGGGCCCTGTCGCTGTCACAGAGAGCAGAGCTCAGCACTGCCCCTCAGAGATGCCCACAGATGCTAGCAAAGGCAACAGGCAAGGGTCATGCAGAAGGAAGGAGAAGCCATTGAAACCTTTGGTCTCAGCTTCCTGTGATGTGGGTCATGGTCGACAGGACATACATACAGACAACATGCATACAAAGGATTTCTCCTCTCTCCTGCATTTAAAAGTTAATTAGACCATGGATTAAGACAGCCAATTTAGTCATGCCTTTTGTGGCACTTTAGCCTGTTTCATAATCACTGTAAGATAGAATTTGGCTTTATACCCCTCACTTTTCATCCCAGGGACAAAGCCTGTTTTCACCCAGTATGCCAAGACAGTCTATGAGATTAAAATTATATCTTTTGCAAGATTGTCAAGCTCCTGTCCTCAAGGGTCTCTTTGTAACTGTTTCCGGAGACTGCCAGCCTTGCGGGGAGTAGAACTAACTTCAGAAGATGTGAGGTGGAAAAAAATATTTTAAAAATTATTCTTAAAATCAGAGAAAGAGGGAAGACTACTTAATTCCATACAGAAATCATTTCTTCTTCCTGCCAAGCAGCAGTGGGAGCGCAGGCCTTGGAGTTCACGGTTCAAGAGTGCAATTATTTGACGTGCAGTCATTGCCAGGAGGAGAGGCCAACCTAGGCAGACTCTGCAACTCTGACCTTCCAAAAGAAAATCCCAATTTGCTGAGCTATCCTTCAAGGACCTGGCTCCACAGGCATTCCTTGCATTAGCCTTCACCGAGGCAATCTAAAAATAATGATAACAGAGGTATTAATGTTGAGAAGTTTGGACTTAAGCTTGCGAGTCTGAGGAAAGAGAAGAGGGATATTCCCCACCACCATTTCTCCTAACCTAAAAAGCTCTGGTCAGAAATGGCACGTGGATTTTGGAAGAAGGAAAAAAAAAAAAAAAACCTGTTATTTTTCAGTCTTAATATTTAATTAGCCTGCTTAAAAATGCAGGGGATCAAAAAAGACAACAGCAACAAAACACACGCGTGCACGGGGATTAGTCTGATGTTTGGCATTGAAAAAGCCACCAAATGACAGAACATACTGTGGTAATTCATGCCCGTGACATTACAGTGATTGGCTTTTAATGCACTCACCAATAAATTACCACTATTCAAACAAAGAGTTCTGACGAGACAGATGGGCAGAGAGGAACATTCAAGGTTCTTGATTATTTATCAGTTGGCTGAAACATTCAGAGACCAAAGGGAGCATTGCATATCCTACCCCATGAATCACCTTGCAGTGAATAAGTTTATGTTCACATAAACGCTAAAGTGACATTTCCACTACAGGACAGAGGGAAAGGATGCACAAACAGTGCGACTTAGCCAAGGCAGCATTAAGGTGCCCCATGATCCAGCTGTGAGAGAATACAGCACGCTTGGGACAGAGCATTGCTCATCTCCTCTGTGGACTTGGCCTGCACCTCCAGAGTTTACATAAACCTAATTCAGAGATGGCCTCCAATTTGAAAAGTTTGAAGTGTACATGATTTCCACAGATGCTAATGGAAATCTGGCACATACTTATAGTGTTCCCCCAAATCTGGGTCCTGGATCCATCAGTCCAGCTCATAAACCAATTTATGCCAAGCCCCACATGACACAGCTTTCAGTAGTGCAGAAAATGAACTCAGATTCCCAGAACCCACAACAAAGATGCTTCATTAGAGGGAAGCTACCAGGCTGAATGCCTTTCAAATTTCAGTGCTACTAGCCTCAACTTAAATTAAGGGTATTTAAACCATCTAATTTATTCTTCCCTCTTTTCCCTATACTTTTTCCAGTATGCTCTATGTAGCCACTTAAGCAGCTTAAAGACTGCCTTTCGTGAGCTCTCAGTTTAGCTCTGCTACGCTTACAAATATTGCACCATGAAAATATCACATGAGAACAGCTGAACAGAACCCGGTCTCAGATGACATTTTAAACCATTCAGGAAACTGTGATTCCAATTAAATTTTTTTCCAGTATTCTTTTAAATTCAAGATATATAAATAGAGTATAATCTATGTTTTTGCCACAATATATGAGGACTGCTCTGAAAGTAACGCCTCCAATTTCACAATGTTGGCCCACAATGTCAGAAGCGGATGTTGGTGGTATGGCAGTGGGGGTTGAACCTTCCCAGCAATATCCCATTACATTCTGTTGCTAAGTGACAGATGGCAGCAGAGGGGCAGTCTGACACAATGGTGTCTGACATGGAAGTGCGCATGAAGCAAAGGTGTGGAACTGAATTCTTCCACAGGGAAAAAATGACTCCCATTGACATTTGCTGAATGTTTATGGAGACCACATAGTGGATGTGAGCACAGTGAGGCAGTGGATGTGCACTTCAGCAGTGACAACAGTGATGTGAAAGAAAAGTCATGTTCCAGACAGGCATGCACAGCTATGACACTATGGAAAGAAGAATGTCTATCAGTTCATTCACATGAATTCATGGATTATGACCAGGGAACTGTGTACAGATCTGAGTACCAGCTTCAGTGCATTGGAAACGATGGTGGTAACATTAGAAAATCACAAAGTTTGTGTCAGATGGGTCCCAGGAATGCCCACATGGGAACTGAAAGAACACCGTATGCAAGTTTGTAGGACCTACTGGACAAATACAAGGCTGAAGGTGACAGTTTCCTGGATTGCATGATTACCAGTAATGAAATGTGGTGTCATCACTGTGACCCAGAGTCAAAACCATAGAATCAGCAAGGTTGGAAAAGACCTCCAAGATCATCCAGTCCAAGCTATCCACCTATCACCAGTATTTCCCACTAAAACATGTCCCTCAGTACAACATCTAAATGTTTCTTGAACACAACGGCAGTCCATGAGGAAATGACATGTGAATTCCCCATTGAAGGAAAAGTTCAAGATGCAGCCCTCAGTGCGTAAAGCGATGTGCACTGTCTTTTGGGATAGGAAAGGGGTGATCCTGGATTTCCTGGACCTGGACAAACCGTCAACTCTGACCACTACATCACGATGCTGGCTAAGCTTGAAGGCTTGAGCTTCCACCATGAGGCCAGAGAAGAAGACAACTTTTCTTTTGCAATACAATAACACCAGGTTCCATACCGCTTTGAAGACCTGCTGAAAGCCACACCTGGTAGCACCCTTCTTACTGACGCCAATGAGTGCAGCAGCTCAGGCTGTGTTTGGTCTGCTCTTGATGACAAGTTTCTGCATGAGAAATGGGAGATAAGGACCCCTGGAGTTCTGAATTGCCACCATGCTGGACTGCATTTGAGTGATAATTTAGCACTAGCATTTCTGGACAGAAAATTATAGCTTATTTTACTGTTTTGTAACCTCCCCTTCATCTTAAACTGTCTTTCATATGATAATTTGAAATATTTTCCCTAGACCTTCTATCTTTTATTAAAGTGAGATAAAGCCTGAAATATCCTGTAAGCTTGGTAAATGTTTTGCTATGGATGCATTTTTAAATAAACATCATACTCAAAGATCCCACTGCACAGTGTTAAAGTGGGATGCTGCTGTTGTTCTTCGCATTTCTACCCAAATATCTCACTACATCTGTGATGTTGCTGCATCACCTAACGTTAGCATGTGTGATGAATAGGCAAGAAATGGAGACAGAAGGAATGTGTTGAAATAACTCACCTATAGCAATATGCAGCAAGAGCCAATGTGAGAGTTGGGAATTAGAGCTCAGTTTCTGGTATCTAGCCCCTTGTATAATTCACAGGGTCGCAGTGGCAAGATTTAAACATGGGACAATCCCTGAGCAATGTGCAGCATGAGCAGCTTGTGCTACATAACAAAGCTCCACTGAGCCATTTTGCTGCATGCATAAGCATACATACACTATGAATACTCCTCCTTCTCCCCGCAGGAAAGCCAGGACCAGCCTCAGACTCCTCAGACCTCCATCATGCTGCAGGAACTAACTTAACCACCTGCCTTGTTCTTATGGTTGAGCCCCAGAGCAACTGGCCAGGTCTGATTATACACATCTGGAGCCCCGGGACACTCAGAAAATGTTCTTCCAGGCATGTTTCCCACCACAGAACCAGCAACAACACTGCTTTTCCTGCTGCACCACAAATGCTCTTGGTCTTCCATCTGCTCCCCTCTTTGGATCTGGGCTGTCTACTAGATACTTCAAAGCAATACAACAGGGAACAAGTGAAGAACATAAGGAGGTAGAGTCAATGCAATGCAGTTGGCTTTCAAAAGGTGGTCAGAACTTGCAATTGATTCTCAACAGCTAAGTTTTTCAGTAGCTCCATTATCACTCCATTATCACTAGCTTCCTAAAAGACCAGCTTTCTCCAAACAATCCCTTTGATGGACTGCCCTGTAGAAGTACCCCTAAATGAACTCTGACAGGTAAAAAGTGCAAACCACAGTTGTTCCTATAAGCAAAGGTGAAGGCTCAGCTACCAGTGTGCAAAGCCTATTCCAACCCTGCAATCCCCATATAGAAGTCTTCACTCAAGTTGTTCAATAATTAAGGTCAGGGTTAAAAACGAAAATCCTCAGTTTTCTTCCCCCTTGCCACACCATAAAGGCTCCTAAATAACACTAACCAAAAGTATGGAAATAAATATATATAGCCATATATATTTAAAATAAGATGTTTTTGGTGTTTTCCCTTTGTGGCCCTAGAATCTTTGTAATTCATCCACCCAGTGCATCCAACAAAATCATTTCAGAAAAACCTCTGACCAAAACCTTTTTTTCTTGTTGTTGCTCTTGAAAACACAAATGTATCCCCCGGATCCAGCAGGAACAAGAGGTGAACTGAAAGGATGAGACTGCTTTGTGTCCTTATTGCATGCCACCACTTTGTGTCCTTATTACGTGCCACCGCATGGGGTGTCTGCCCTGTTCCCAGCCTCTCTGAACTGTGACTTCTGAACTGTGGACTCACTGGTGGGGACATCCAGTTCTTCCAGATCCCTCATGATCAGATGCTTTCCGAAGGTGGTATCTCTGTATGGAAATGAAAATCCTTTAGCTCGTCTACAAAATGACTCCAAGTGGTTAAGAAGACACTGACCAAAGCCATTACAAATCTTGCTCATCTTCACAAGGTTATTTTGTGATGCACAGACACAGCTTGCCTGTGGGCTGTAGCTGTAGCAATATTAATAAATATGAAAAATAACTTCTGCTTTGCACAACAGCACAAATCTGCAGTGCCACATCTGGAATTAGCCTTTTCTTGGTGACAAATTCTAAACCATAAACATTCATAATACAACTGTAAGAGACAATAAATCCTTCAGCAATGTGAAGATAGGAAAAAGCTTCCTGGTACAAATATTATTAACTCTGTGCATTAGAATGGCGAGCTAAGCTAGCTCTAGTTAGCAAACACAATGAAACCTTTTACAGAAAGGGGTTTATAGAAAGGGAAAATGCCAAAATATAATGCAGGGCTATTTGTGACAATGAGGAAAGGTGAAACACAACACAGTCAGTGGAATGTGCAAAGGATTGTTCCCAGAGCCAGCCAAAGAAGAAAGAACAAGAGCCTGCCTACATCCAGACAAGGGATCAGCACTGGTTGAGTGACCACAGCAGTGAGCAGTGGTGGATGAGTGCTTTCAGCAGCACTCACCTGGAGGACTGAATGCTGTAAGGGCTCTGGAAACAATATACCAATAGCTCGAGTTTGCACTGAAACTCTTATTAGGATTGAAGTTCACCCAGCAATTGTTATGAAAAGCATTTTGGGTAAATATTAGTTGAGCCACACAGCCACATACAAGATGCAGGTAGTTTTAAAACAGTAATTGATAATTATCTTTTCTAATATCAAATATAAGGTCTCCTAGCACTACACCACCAACAAGAGATCATTTTCTACTCAGGTTTATAATCTCGTGCAATTAGAAAAATTTTTATACTATTTGCCTCTCAAATTCGTTCTCAACTTTCATTCAGCTCTTTGCAGGCAGGTGTCCACCCTATAGCTCTCAGACTCCTAGGTATTTGAATACTAAATGTTATAAGCAGTAAAAGGTTGGCATCCGTAACATAAGCATGTATCATGAGAGAATAAGCTGAATTATTCTTTAGAAATTGGTCTATAATGCAGAGAAAGAAAAGCTGATCTATCACAAGGAGGCACTGCTGGACATAGCCTGTGGCCAACTAACAACATTTAGAGTTTCTGGAGAAAGAGAAAAAAAGGTTTCATGATGTGAAACTGAAGGACAGTTTGATTGGATTACATTCCCAGGAGTAAATCTTTTATCGAGAAATTAGAATTGGCTGCGGTGCTTGGGACCGTAACTTAGTGCTGCTCACTTCGTGTGGCTAGGCACGCTGCTGACATGTGCACTGGGAGTTTTTAAAGGACACATTTTTCAAAGCATGAGGGAATTGTTGGCATACCTAACTGGGAATGTAACATTTAGAGCAGGAGATGTTGACAAAACCAGTAAATTGTTCAAAGTCTTCCATCAGACAGCAAGAATAAACAAAACCAAAACCAACCAAAAGAACCCAGCAGGTACAAAGGAATATATGTTCTGCAAAAAGTCAGTCAAAAAGAACAAATATTTCAATAAGCAGAAAATGATAGAAAACTAAGAGAAGTGGCAAAGAGGTACAACCAGGTTTAAAACATAGACAAATAATAATGGAGGCTATGGAATTCAATCAAAACACTGTAAACTCCAAGAATAATCAGAACTTGCTTTTACAAAATAACCTGCTTTTTTTCCAAAGGATCACGAAACAATCAAATACATTTGAACATAACCAAACACAAGGAAATCCTTCTGGGAAGTAGAAGAGGTGACTTCGGGATATTATCAACCAAGAATTAGAAGACAAATCATTGCAGATTCTCTTCTGTCATAGGGGTCTCCATCCAGTTTGTTTTTTTTTTTTCCTTGAGAAACAAGTGTTTAGTTTCCTGATTACTTTATTAAAAAAAAAAAGCAGTAAAAAATAAATGAACATTTAAAAAGGACAGGATAAAGGGCAGAGGTTTCGAATTGTAAGTGGGAGGAGGCTAGATTTATGATGGATTTAAAGAAATTCTTCACTCTGAGAGTGGTGAAACACTGCAACAGGTTGTCCAGAGAACTTGTGGGTGCTCCATCATTGGAAGGGTTTGACATCAGACTGTATGTGGCTTTGAGCAATGACATCTGGTCAAAATGCCTCAGCCAAGACAGGGGCGGGTTCCTCGCAGCTCAAACTGTTCTATGATTCGATGGTATTAACACACTCATTGAGCCAAAGGAGTTGTGTTGGGGATTAAAAATAAAATGCTGAGGAAAAAATGAAAAATAAAAATCAGGTTTAATTACATATCTGAAAAGAACAGCTTGTAGGTATAGGACAGAAAACGGCCTGTACCTTCAACAAGGTCTAGATGAAGGAGAGCTGGGAAGCAGCCTTGGAGCATGCCCTGGTGAGCCCCTACAGAGCAGCTCCCAAGGAGCTCTGTGTGGGCACTTACAATGCACGCGATCAATTACTCTCTTCTCAAACATCCACATACCCACATGAAAAGCACACACACATCCTCAACTTTGCAAACCACAGGAACAATAAACTCGTCATTAAATCTCACAGCTAAGAGATACCTCTTTTATATTCCTCTGTTTTAAAGGAGTAGGCCACCGTATTCTTATCTGCATGCAAGGAGTGGCTCTTTGCAAGTCGATGCCTTTGTATATCTACTCTCTACTCCAGAAATATATTATCTAAGACAATGTTTAAGATCTCTAGCAATAAGTTTTAAGATGCAGCAATTAAAAGCAGAAAACTGGAAGATGTCTAAGTTCCCTTGACTTGTTCCCATTTTTACAGCTGAACAATAGATCTTTTCTTCAAGGTTTTCATTATCCATAAAAGTAACATCAAATACTGCTGAGAAACAACTGATATTCAAGGCAGGCCAATAATTTCTGCGTATGCATATACACACAGCTGGAACCTGCCTGTACAGCATCAAGTAATGGAATCTGCAGACTACTGAAGTCACACGCTCTACTCATATGACAATTGCCCATGACTATATTTAACTGTCAATGAAGAAATCCTTTCAGTCGTGGAGGCCAGAGAGTTGCTCAGCCTTTGTGATTAGAGATGTTGCTGAGTGCTTTTCTCATTATTATCGCTATTTCTCTGAAAGAAGCCTGAATGAAGAAGTCTCACTTTCACAGGAGGTCTGGGTCCTCTATCTTCCCTGAGTCTTTGTTGGCATCTTTGTCCTTGATTTCAATGCTCCTTTATACCTGAGACCTCTGAACCAAAGCTGTAAAGAATTTTCAGAGATATAATAAGTTTCTTGAAGTTTGTCAGAATTATACAATTCATTTCCCTTCTGCTGCATCTTTGCATTGTTCTGCCACTTCAAACGGAGCCCACTTAGCTTCTTCTGGAAGATTTCAGATGTCAAGGCTACGAGGTTTCTGAGCCTCTTGGAGCAGTTACAATAGCAATCTCATTTCAAATATACGCTTTTAGACAACAACTTTACAAAAGAAAACTCCTAAAAAATGTTCTTCAGAGTGAATTAATGAGTCACAGAGTGGTGGATTCGTCTCTAACTTGAAGAGACGGAGATATCTGGTATCAGGCACAGAAACTCACAGAGAACCAACACTTGGCTCAGCGGTTCTGAACAGACAAAAACATCATCCCAGATCTATGCATGCAGAAAGTACACATCTTCTCTCAAAAAAAAAAAAAAAAACCTACCCTAAAAACAAGCAAACAAAACACCCAAAACACAAACCTGAACGAAGTTAAAGATCAAAGGAAAGGGAATTTCAAAGAAAAAATGGAAATCAAACGTGAGAAGATTTTGTTGTACAGCACAACATGCATTACTAACAGGTATGAAGCCCTCTCCAAACTTTCTTGTCTCAAGACCAGACAAAAACTGATGGATTTTTCACCTTGCTGATGAAAAAATTCTCTCATACACAGTGAAGTTTTGGCTCGAGTCTTACTGATAGCTGTTCCTGTTCCGCTGAGCTCAGTGGGTTCAAGCACTCCATATGTAGTCCTGGAGGACTGCAGATCCTCCAGGAAGGCTTCTTTTCCCCCAGGATAGACCAAGCACAGGCTAAAAAGCGGGAAAGCTTGGACAGAGATCAAACAAGAAGAGCCATTCAAAGCTGCACCAACTGTAGCTGTGCATTGATGGTTTCTCAGTTTGCAAGTTTAAGATGGGTATGATCAGGGCAGGCAGCAGAAGAGGCTGAGAGTGAAATCTCAGCAAGAAAAGACAAGGCAGGGCTGCTGAAAAACCACAAGGCTGCCTTAAGTCCTGGTGGAAAAGCCCTGCACAGGAAGAGACATTGCAAGCAAGAGCAGGGAAGGCACAAATGCTATCAATTCTCTTAGTCACTTTGAATTCTAATTAAAATAACTAAGTATTCTAGCTGATGTTCTAGTAAAGCTTTTTGAATTCAAAACGCCGTTCTCAACTTGTGCAAGCTCACCATCATGAGAAATTGAGGTACGCCCACCTCAAAGCATCCTGCAAGTCTCATTCACCTTCTAGTTGGTAGAGGAAAAACAAAGCAGCTAGAGACCAAAACACAACGCTCCAAGTCAAAAACAAGCCCAAAAGGTCACACTAGACTTAGCACTAAAGGATCAGATAAAAATATTTGAGACTTTCTGTTCAGCAGAATGAAGTGCAGCTGCAAAGACTCCTTTGGAGTTAAAAGTTGCAAACCATGGCAGACATCCTTTAAGAGTCCTGCTAAGGTGAGAAGCGTTTATTATTTTTTCCTAGCAAAGGTAAAATGCAAAGAGGGAAGTTCTTCCTAAGAGTTATCAAGATTCACACATAGAGCTTTAAGTAAAAAGACAGCAGGGTTTTGGTATTAACAACACCAGAAAATAAGCAATGGACAGACGATGCAGACTGGGAAGGTTTTGTGAAGCAACTCATCTATAGGCTAATGGTAAAACTGAGCATCTGCTAAATGCCAAGGATATACAGACAGGATTTCTTTCTTGCCTTTGAAGTAGTTTGGACCTTGGCTCCTCAAATTCCATGAAAAATAGCAAGTGTTAAATCACTTGAAAAGTTGGACAGAAGCTCTTTCACCTGCTTCAGTCATTTGAAATAATTAGACCCAACTTCCTTATAGGAGCACTGTCATGGAGAGCTCTCCTTCAACACTGCATCATCTCTGAGTGCTTGCTTTATGGCTGGAAACAATTCCAACCCCATGACAACTGACTGCTGCTGCCTTACTTAAAGACAAAAAGAAAAGAATTGCAAGATGGGAGTTCAGGCAGTTCACCTTCCTTACTCTAAATATAAAGCCAGTAACAAATTACATATTGTCACCCAGTGACCTTTGCAGCTTGTGGCTTAGGCTTGTAGATGGAAATACAGTCTCAAGCTTACCTCTGGAGACATCTCCTGACGCGGCCAACTTACCAGCTAAGATTTGCTGAATTCCCTCCAGCAAAAGATGCACACAAGGACATCCTTCTGCATAAGGTTCTCAGAGGACCACACAGTACAGCACAAATTTAAAAAACACTAAGTTCAGTTATGTTGCTAGCAGCTGACATGCAAGTCTTTTCGAAGTTTTAGCTAAATCTCCATCTGTGGATGGGTAGTTAAGTAATTTTCTTTTATTAATCCAACCCGATGGTATTTAGAAGTCATGGAAGTTTGGCTTCCCTCCTACAAGCCCCATTAGTCCAGCAGGAAATCTGAAGTCTCTGTTTAGGGTAATTCTAAATAACAGAACATGATTCACTTCTAAAAGGGGAGGTAGACGAGGGAGTCCACATTTAGAGTTAACAATAAAGTAATAATCAAGGTGGCATGAAATGTTGTTTTGGAACTTGAAGGTCTCTGTATGAAACCACTTAAGTGAAGAGGGAAAAATACCACCTGACCATTCCTATTGAGTATAACAAGAGGGTTACCAAAGTGATCTGCTTATGTGCCCAAAATCACAGGATTTGAAAGCGTTTCAAAGCATTTCAGACGTAACATTTACAACGATAAATGTGTGCACAGTGTGACACCCCACCCATCCACTGAAGTCGTGTGTTGTTTTCTAATAATGGTACTGAAAGAGCAACACTTTTTTTCCCTGCCCAAAGTTACACCACCAGAACTTTTCTCTGGGGACAGCAGACTGAGTGCACAACTTCCAGCAGCAGAACTGCAGATGTTTAAGCCAGAAAGAATTTTTACACTCTTCCCCTTTTCATTAGTGTTTGGTGTCATTTGCACAGAGCACGGGGAGCTGGGAGGGGAGGCAGTTGTGAAAATCCTTCCAGGAGACAAGGGAATCGTTTCATTCGCTGTAAGACCAGGCATGCTCAACAGAAATTGAGCACATCAGTAAAACTACTGCCAGAGGCAGAATGTATGCTGCCAGCCGCGCTGCATAACTGCACTGGAAAGAGAACACCTGAGGTTAATGGTACATTTTTACACGTTACAGAGCAAAATTATGATTTACAGCATCAAAAAGGTTGAAGTATAGCTTTGAACAATGGGTGAACTCCAGCAGCTACAAATGACTTTCTATAGCTGAGAGCGTACTAATTCTGTGATTGAGAGACTGTTTCCCCTTTCTTCAGTAGCTATGTATGATTAAATATTTACGGAGAGCACCGAGTCCAGCCAGCCAACAAAGGTTGACTGGTTCCTATGCGCTGGCCAGCAGAGAGCTCTCAAATCAGGGGCATAACTTCCCACTCGCACATGGTATCGCCTAAGGAAAAACGCAGCAAGCCACTTAACATCCCAGTCCTTCAGATTCAGCAGATGTCACTTTTCATGATGTAGTTACTGCATACAGTAAAGCACAACACAACCACCAGATAAGCCAATTATAAATGCTTTCAGAAGGCCTATGATACTCATATTGCTCATTATCTGTTTTATAGTCTCAACAACACTTACTCTTTTTTTTTTTTTTCCTTTTGTGATTCATTTGAAGGAAGGTGACAGCACTTCAAAGAACAGACTTTGAGATGGATTTGAGAATGCTATGAGTTGATACGGAGCAGGTAGCCCATGACAAGATAACATCAGAAAGAAAAGTCATTCACTGAAGTAAGCAAACAGGTGGACACCTCTGCTGGAAGTGAAATATCAGGAGGTACAGACACAGCATGAATAAATGAAGGATGCCTGATGGCCAGAATATTAATTGATGTCAAACGAAGATTGTCAACACAGCCACGTTCTTTGGAAGTTGACTAGTGCATTGCCTCTAAGGAAGATTGAAGCCAATGGACTGTTTTAAAATCACTTTTAAGAAAGATAGCCAGTTTGTTCTGGGTAACTCATACCAAGCACGTGTCCAGTAATTTGAAAATGAGCGACATACAGAACTGACTCTCAGAAGAGGAGGAGTGAGATTCTCGCTGGATTCTCCAGCATTCCTTAACTTTCAGAAGAAGAAACGCATTACACAGAACGCCCACCTCCATTCCCAAACACAAAGGCAGCTAAGTACCACCACCTTCAAGGATCCAACCCTTTTGCTTGAAAGCTTTCTGTTTTTTAACATAAAACCCACGCATTACTGATGGATTCAAGTACACTCTTCAGCAAGTAAGGCTCCCCACTTAACCATACTGCAAAACCTCAGTTCTCACAGTTGGGTGCCAACTTGCCTAGAAATGCTACATGATCTGCCTGATGCTAGTACTGCACATCACTTACTGACTTCAGTGTCACACTCAGGGACACACAGACCATGCTGTCAGAGTTACCACTGGGGAAAATGTATGGGGACAGAAAGGATAAAGAAAAGAAAAGGCCTGGGTTGGACTAATTCATCTAGCAGAGCTCTCTTCTCCATTATCAAAAATACAGAGATCTGTTTTTTTCCTAAGGGACGATACTGCAGATGATTCCAGAAGATACTGCTGAACTGGAAAATGCAAAGCTTTAAGTCTAGATGGTGTGAAAGTTTCACTTCTAGCCTTCCTAAGCAAGAAAGGGAACTCAGATCTCCTGGCTTAAAGCACCAGCTTCAATTCTCTGACTCATTTCAAATAGAAAAATCTGACAAAGCAACGTATCACTAGGAAATCAAGCCTGTTGTAGCTACATCTGACCTACTGCCAGTCTGAGCTGGCACGTTTTTGTGGCACGATACAGCATCTTGCAAAAACACTTGATTGGTCCTGAATGTAATACAGCTTTTGGTGCTCAGTGCTGAGCAAAAGCAAACGAAGACTTCAGATTGCAGAGACTGTACAAGCACCTCTACACTACTGTGTCCTTCACCTATTGCTAAATTAAATTGCTTTCTGTAAGAAAAACCTTCCTGGAGACTTTCTGACCAACGATAATATTGAGAATGTAAATGATCTTTTTTTTTTTTTTTAATTTGCACATTGTCTCGAGAGAGGCAAGAGAACAGCAATCGCTGTTATTAACTGCTTCATCGTGTTCCCAATGAACAGCAGCAAAAAGGCATCACAACACCTCTGAAAAACAAGAGTTGGCACATTATCAGAGGAAGGAATCAGACAGAAGAATCAAGCACAGCTCACCTTGACAAGGCTGACAATAAAGTCTACACTGAAATAAACATACTCCACTCCCTCAAAAAAATAAAAACAAAAAGGAGAAAATCTAGAACAAGTTATGTTCATTCTCAGGTTATTCAAAACGTACATTTCTAAAAGCACCACTGATTTTCTATTAAATCCATAAGCACAAAGGCAGTCAGTGTAGGTTGAGAGAATGAAATCACTCAGGAGAGGGATCGCTGCATTCCCTGCCATGGCAGGAAGTCCTGTTGGAACAAAGAAGCCCAAAAATGGCATTTTTCCCTAGCTCACTAGATTTGGAAGCCATTTAAAGACTACACAAACAATCACAATTATATTCCCAACTTCATTTGCTGGCCTCTTCTCATTGCAACTGGGCCATTCAAAGCATTTGGAGTGTCTTAATATCCCCACAAAAGAAAAAAAAATCTTCAGCAAACTAACTATGCAGTAACTTCATATCATCTGAACAGAGCCTAACTCTACTTAGCCAAGTAACTGCTGAACTGTAACTATGCTACATTCATATAGCTTTGCAAAAATGCAGCAAAAATGCAGTATTTCAAGGGCTACAAAAAAAAATTTACACTTCCCTCTCACTGAAATACTGATAGCAGAATGTACTCCACTGGAGATGGAACAGTGGGCGTTTGATGGCATATTTTAAATAGTATTCCTCTTTGTGAATGCGATGTAATGCCACCCAAGGGGGAGATTAAAAAAAAAGTCTGTAATTTGCAAGTCCATTTCAAAGTCATATCGAGTATGATGTGAAATTCAGGATAGGATTCTTGAGAGAAATCTCCTTGGAAAATGTGTACGTACCTCAGGGAATCTTTGGATTTGCTTCTTCACACTGGAAGGCTGTTCTGTCTTTTGACATTTCAGTGTTGTTTATACTATGCATCTAATTTTGGAACTAGCAACTGGTTTATTACAAAGGTGTATCTTTGCCTAACGATAAAACAGTTCTCTTCTGCAACCTCTAAGGTTTCTAAAATCCCTTACTATTAAAACTTTTATTCATAGTGAGGATATAGCAGTTGCTTTACAGTTAGGGATTAATCCTACTGTCAGGTGTTACGGAGGTAACCGATATTTACATCTGTGAAAGACCTTCCTTTATGGCCCTGGGTAAAAAAAAAGAATTGCCTGTCATTGATCTGATCATTCTCAAATAATTGCAAAGAATATCATGCTTTGAGGCTTTCGGTAGTCATCAGCAGGGATTAGGAGGAAATACTCTCTTTAATAGACTTCTGGCGAAAGGGTTTTTTGTTTCCTCTGTGTCACCTTCCCTGAAGCATTACAGGCAGGCCACAGCTGGATCTGGGGAGAGGAAAAGATTAAGATCATTTTCCTGAAGTCATATTTTCTTCCTTAGATGCCCAAGCGACGATGATTCAAATCCATCACCCAAACTGACGTCGGGAAAGAATCTTCCCTGAGGTCACAGCAGGAGCAGGAAGGCTTCTGTCTTCGCTTATACAATGTACATGGTTTGATTAGAGAGAGAAACAGTTTGATCACATAATCAAATCCCATTCATGGAAAAGATTAGGAGTGTCAGTGAGACTGCAGTCTTTCCTAACTTCTTCCCAAGGCCCCAGTAACTCGAAGGATTTCAGTCTTCTGCTGTACAGTTCTGCACTGAACTCTTTGAATTTATTCTAGTGTGGTATCAGTCAAAGGAAAAGCAAACAAAGAAGTTCACAGCATTCAACTCATTTCCTTTTGCTCTAATTATCTTAATTTCACTTATTTTTGGCCTTGCAGAAGTTAGGCATCCAGCCTTATTTAGTCTTCAGTGTTCCTCTGCGTTAGTGGAGAGAGATTACTTGTTCTCCAAACCCCTGCCTTGAAACTGCCTCACTAACAACAAAGAGAGCCAGACAAGAAACCTATGGTTTACATGGCAGGCAAATTTTAGAAACTTATTACGAAGAAATCATGGGAAAGAAAGGTCTCAAGTATTTTATGCTGATACTTACTGCTTGACTGTTTTCAGATCAAAGCAAACAGTGACAGAAAAGCTCTTAGGAGGATATCTAATCCATTATGTGGGAATGATTCCCTCCACCAGCAAGACACAGCAAGATACTGGCACAGCACTGCCTTTGCTTCACTCTGCACCAAGGGTGTTTGTTACTGGCATCAGCACCTTCAGCTCGGTTAGTCCAGCTAAACGAAACAAAAGCAGACTCTGCACCACAAATATGTGACACCAGGCTTTTGTAAGCTGAATACAGGTCTCTAAACACGCAACAAACACCACAACCACAGTCAGGCTATTATTCTGCACTCTGATCAATGCGACGTCGCAAGTCTCTCATCCCAGTAATTCTCTTCTTTTGAATTGATATTGGGTGAGATTATTAGAACACAGCCAGAAAATTATGATCACAGTTTATACTCCCAGCTTTCACAAATGATAGGTTAAGGTTTAGCAGTGTAGTAAACTATAATCAATAACCTTGTTACTTCTGTAATAACGCGAAAGCACTGTATAGATTGCATCCATATGGCTTAGCCTAAAAATAAACGTGTACAAACAAATAAAATGCACCCGACATATATATACACACAACTCATTTATGAAAAGCAATCATTCGTGCTGAGAAGAGCAAAACCACAGTTTTGAGCTAATGAGACAATGAAAAAAAATAAAGACAAAACAATAGAAGCTTAATTATTATTATTTTAACATGTTAAAAATACAGTCACATCAAAATAGGATACACAGTTATAAAACTGTTGCAGATGACATAAGAAAATAGTGTGTATATATTTTATATATAAAAATCTACAGTATTTACTACTGCTGATACATATTTTGGAGCTTCGTGTTGCTTGCACAAATAAATTGTACAGCTTTGTTATGAATTACAGAACCATTGTTAAACACTGAGATTATTACACTTAGCCACAATATTATATACATACATTTCTAAGCTGCTGTAAGCAATCAGAACTAAGGTAAGCCCAAGTCATATTCATCTTCACAATTTTAGAGTTTCAGTGTAGTGCTTTGCTACCATTACTTCGCTGCAGTTTGCAATCCTTAAAATATAAAATTGCCCAATTCATTAAAAATTACATCAGACACATCATATACACAAAAAGTTTCTGAAATATACTAAGTAAATGTTACTTCCATTTGTAAAAATTGTTTTACTTCTGTACCTTAAAACTTACAGAGCCAACCTGCAGCAATAATAGGCACTAAAGCTCATTCTTTAAAGGAAAAAAAAATAATCCACTTCTATGTCTTTAATTAACAAATCTTACAAAACAAAAGATAATAGGACAACCTTCTAAACCATCCAAAGCTGATGGTGTTACCAATGCTTGGTCCTTAAGTGTCAGAAAATCTCTGCTAAGCACTCCAAGGACCTCTTCTGGCAAGATCCTTATCTGCCTCAACTCCCATTGGCTTCAATGAGAGGTCGGTGCATCCAGCACTTCCCTACCTGGCACTCATCCTACACGGGCCACTTTAACCTGCATTTTTGTCACCCCCATTTCACAGTCAATGAAAAGAAAAGAAAACACAAAGCAGAAGAGGCTGCAAACACTCATTAAAAACACGTTACCGGGAGTCTAAGCTTCCTATTAACAGTCAGGTTGATTTCAGAGTGAAAAAAACACATTCTCTCAACAGCCCATGCCCAATCACAGACACGAGTCTTCTGGCTCTTTACGGGGGGGGAAACAAAATAGAACTGACATGACAAAGCTTAAGAGAAAGGACACTGCATATGCACACAGCTCAGGGGATATCAAGTCACAACCAAGTCTCAAACTCCTGCATGTACTTCTTGAGAGCGTCAAGGAGCTGGTAATTCTCTGATACCTATAAGATTTGGCCTTGCAACCCATTTGTTTAGTTTGACAGTACAGCATGGCAAAAAGTGAAGGGTGAAGCACCATTTCTGGATGTGGCATTGCTCTTACTGAGCTCCAATATTTTGCATATATGACATTCTGAAGGTAGACTTAGGTGCAAAGGTAAAAATTATCCACTTTCAATTCACCTAAGAAACTAGAGACTGCCCTGAATTTTAAGCACCATTTCTTAGCCAGATTGTAGAGATGTTTTTGGCTTTCTGCTCTTGCCTGTCTGCTCCTTCTTGCTGAGGAAAATGACAAACAGTAGTCAAAGGAGAGGAAATTAACTCTCACATAAATTTAAATTAATAATCCCAAAGTATCTCTCCTGCCCAGTACAGATACTGGGACACTGAGGCAGCTGTATAAAAATGACAGAAATTCCCATTCAAAATGAATGGCTTCTCAAATAAATTATAAAGAAAAATTAATACGAAATAAAAGTACTTCACAACCTCTGTCCAAAGTTAAATGCATCTACATTTAAACTCTTTAGTTCTTCTCCATAAGCATTTGTGTATGTAAGCGCACACTCGCACACACATACTTAATACAGTGCATTAACAATGTCAGTCAAAATAAAACTCGCAAATGCGTTAGGTTTTAGGCAGAAAGATCATAACACAAGTTATTTCAATTTGAGGAAGAATGACAGTATTAGCCATACTGTGTATATGATCTTATTGCTATTGCTATGTCTATGTGCATCGGATCACTTTCAATAGCTTCAATGCAAGTCTGAGGACTCACCTAGCCTTCAGTGAAAAGTCTGAAACATCTCTGAAATAGTGTTGTTATTTTTGCAGTCACATGAACTGTCCACATTTCATAGAAGAAATGAGGTGGACTACTACTAACACAGTAATGTATAACTGGGTTTGGATCTTTCCATTTTAATAAGAACAGACATTTTCAGAGAAGCACAGATTCATGCATAGATAATCCATCATTTCTGTTTCGGTAGTGTTGGACTTGAGCTGATGGATTTGAATATTGGTATTGTGGTGAACCATGCTCTTCAAAGGTTGGTGAAGTCCTGTATCTTATTGGGCTATCCACAGAAACAGCAGGAAGACTGTGGTCTTGAAAAGGTGTTGGCTGAAAATGCTGGTACTTCTGGAAATTATCCAAGTGGCCCTTGTTAATGTCTTGGCTCCAGGGCTGCCTGTACGGCTCATGTCTATACACGTAAGCAGCATCTGGCCACTTTCTGTCTTCTGGTAAATAATCCACCGGAGGCATTATGAATTTGACACCTGTGGGGGACCTCAAGTTGCTGGTGTATGCATCGACAGGGGCTACGTCTATCCGAGTAGGGGCTTGTGAAAGAGGATTTTGGCGACCCGCGGGATAGGAATTCACTTGTAATTTATCAGGAGAATAATCTGCTGAAATAAAAGAGCCATATGGCCTACCAGAAGGGCTGGTTCGATTCCCATGATAATGAAGAGGTATGGAACTTGTATTGCTTATGCTGGAGATATGCTTTGGAGAATTTCCATGATAAGTAGGAGGATTGCTATAAGAGGGCAGCGGCTGCTTTGCGTTTAGTCCTCGAGGTGGTCCATCAGATTGCAATGAATACTTTGGAGATCTGGATTGTGAAGTAAAGGTATAATTGTTGGACATTTTTAATGGAGCAGGTATTTTTTCAGTTTGTTTTCTTGGACTATTAGTATATGCTACATGCCTAGGACTCTGTGGATGAACTCTCTCAAGCATCTCTTCAACAAGATTCTCACTCTCATTATCAGCTTCTGGAACGTTGTCATACTGCGATGCATTAGACCCACGCTTACCTTCATCAGCATCCAAAACCCTCATCTTTTGTTTTACATTCAAAGGCTGTGTTTCTGTAGGACTTGGTGGTGAGCTTGAAACAGAATTATTTATTGGTCTTCCTTTCACCTCTGCAGTAAGTTTCATAGTCTTTTCAATTATTTTGATATCAGATGGTTTATTCCACTTAGGTACAAATTCCCTTCTTGTATGTGAAGTAGCATTAGAATTTTGGTTAGCAGCTGCATTATCATATTGTTTTGAGTTGTCTTGCCCTGTTGGCTGAGGTTTTCTTCTGGCATCAACCTCATTTTTAGACTGACTACTCTGAGTGTCTATTGGGCGAGACTTCTGCTGTTTTAAGGAAGGTTGTTTTTCCAGTGAATTAATTCTTTTTCGGTTATTTGGTGAATTTTCTGCTTCTTCTACAGGAGAAGGTCTCCTCTCTGTCCTTCTTATTGTTTGTGTACCAGTGCTATTTTGTCCATTAAGCATTGGAGTGGAATTAAGAATAGCAGGCTGAGGTCCTGATGGAATTTGCCCCAATGGCTTCTTTGGAAATTCATCTTCTTTACCTAAAATAAGAACAGTAATAACATAATTTCACATTTGAACAGAAGTCTTCTTTGATCTGTTGGTCATGCAAGTAAAAATAACTAATTCAATTATCTAGGCCTTTCTCTGGGTCACCATTCTGTCAAACCTCAAAGGTATTTTATTGAGACTGAACTTTGAGACTTTGTTTAGGCTCTCATCTTAACCAGTTATTCTAGTCTTTCCCTCTAAAGCTGATGCATTATTGGCAAGCTTTTGCTCACTGACAACACTGTAGCAAAAATAAGTAAATAAAAATAATTTCCCTCCATTATATTTTGGCTGCATTGCCTCCCCCTCCCCC